>JAAGKR010007345.1:0-37307 GCA_011419295.1 Clarias macrocephalus | reverse complement strand
GTATGTTAAAAATTAAATGGCTAAAATATTTTGTAACAGATGAAAATAGGGGTTTATTTAAAAAATTGGGTGGAATTGATTTTGTATTAAGATATGATTTCTCTGTTTCTAGACTACCAATTAAATTATCTTCATTTCACCAACAGGTTTTGCTATATTGGAAATTATTACACAATCACAACTTCACCCCACACCAAGCATCAATATGGAACAATAGATTTATTCTATTTAGATATAAATCTCTGTGCATTCTTGATTGGCTTGAAAAGGGTGTTTGGTCAGTTCATCAATTGATGAATGAGGACGGGAGCTTGTGTGCATTCAGTGGTTTCTGCTCGAAAAACAACTTACACTGTAAACATAAACAATTTGAATGTGTATTAAAAGCTATTCCTAAAAGTTTTATAAACTTTGCACAAAACAGCTTTACCAACATTTCAGATGGGTCATGTGATCTCCCATCATTTCTTTTTAATGGTAATAACCTCAAAGCAACACTTCCCAACAAAATCATCCACTCTTGTTTTAATTCTATAATTTTTCCAACATCGTTATATTATAATAATATTTTATTTTATTTTATTTCTGGTCAAAATAATGAAATGAACTAAATGACTCAAAAAAGATTCGTTCATTCGTTCACTCAAAAAAGATTCGTTCATTTTGATGAACGTGATTCAAAGAACCGAGTCACTAAAATGATTCAAATTTCCCATCACTAACAGGATATGCTGAGCCCGGGTGTGGTTCTCTCTCCGCCACTCACTGCGGTCCGTCCTGAGGCTCCACCCTGCTTTATTTCTGTAATGTATTTTTAACGTCGTTAAACATTGAGCACGCAGGAGTAGGAAACTGTTTGAAAAACGTAAATGCATCATCTGTGCATCCAGCACCAGTAACACTGCAGAGAGCAGATATAAATGTTATTGAATTTGCCGTTGATGACATAAATGTGCTTAGAAACTAAACCTGTGAAGTAAATTTAGTAAAATTACATTTCTCTCAGAATATAGTTGGGAGAAAGTAACATAAAATGGAAATATTGATGTGAAATATGTTATGTATGTTGTGATATGTAAGTAAAAGTAACAAACAATCTTTCTTTCTTTGTCTTTCGTCTGTTCCCTTTCAGGGGTCGCCACAGCGAATCATCTGCCTCCATCTAGCCCTATCCTCTGCATCCTCCTCTCTCACGCCAACCAACTTTGTCCTCTCTCACTACATCCATAAATCTCCTCTCTGGTCTACCTTTAGTCCTCCTGCTTGGCAGTTCCAACCTCAGCATCCTTCTACAGATACACTCACAATCTCTCCTCTGAGCATGTCCAAACCACCCCAATCTGGCCTCTCTGACTATATCTCCAAAACATCTAACATGGATTGTCTCTCTGATGAGCTTATTCTCAATTCTATCCATCCAAAGAGAACCTCAAAATTTTCATCTCCGCTACCTCCAACTCTGCCTCCCGTCTTTTCGTCAGTGCCACTGTCTCTAAGCCGTAGAGCATCACTGGTCTCACCACTGTCTTGTACACCTTTCCTTTCATTCTCGCTGATATTCTTTTATCATACAACACACCTGACACTTTTCTCCACCCGTTCCAACCTGCCTGTACCTGCCTCTTCACCTCCTTTCCACACTCACCATTACTCTGGACCGTTGACCCTAAGTACTTAAAGTCCTGCACCTTCTTTACCTCTGCTCCCTGTAGCCTCACCATTCCACTTGGGTCCCTCTCATTCACATACATGTATTCCGTCTTGCTGCGGCTAACCTTCATTTCTTTGCTTTCCAGAACATACCTCCACCTCTCCAAATTTTCCTCCACCTGTTCCCAGCTCTCGCTATAAAGCACAATGTCATCTGCAAACATCATAGCATACTTGCACACCCTCTGGACATTTCTATTTATACTCCTTCCCACACAAAAATTCCTTAAATTCTATATTTTTTATATTGTACACCTAGGTTTTCTTATATTTTCTTCTATTTTTATTATATTGTATATTTTGTACTGTACATATATTTTATTCTTTGTTAAATCTACTTCTAATTTCTTCTTTTTATATTTATTTCCTATTAATAGTCTTTTATTTTAAGGTCATGGGCATTCGTCATTTCACTGCATATCGTACTGTGTATAACTGTGTATGTGACAAATAAAATTTGAATAGTCCATGGAGACTCCTGTTTAACCTCATCTGTCATTCTGTCCATCACCAGAGTAAACAAAAAGGGGCTTAGAGCCGATCCTTGATGCAGACCCACCTCCACCTTGAACTCTTCTGTCACACCTACAGCACATCTCACCAGTGTCTTACAGCTCTCATACATGTTCTGCACCACTCTAACATACTTCTCTGCCACTCCAGACTTCCTCATACAATACCACAGCTCCTCTCTCGGCACCCTGTTGCATGCAAGTCTACAAAGATACAATGCAACTCTCTATTACCTTCTCTGTACTTCTCCAACAGCATCCTCAAAGCAAATACTGCATCTGTTGTACTCTTTCCAGGTATGAAACCATATTGCTGTTCACAAATGCTCACCTTTGCCCTTAATCTAGCTTCCACTACTCTTTCCCAAAGCTTCATTGTATGGCTCATCAGCTTTATGCCTCTGTAACTGCCACAACTCTGCACATCTTCCTTGGGCTTAAAAATCGGCACCAATACACTTCTCCTCCATTCCTCTGGAATCCTCTAACTCTCCCAAGATCTTGTTAAACAAACTAGTTAGAAACTCTACTACAACCTCTCCTAAGCACTTCCATACTCCACAGGGATGTCATGAGGACCAACAGCCTTTTCACTCTTCATCCTCTGTAATGCCCTCCTCACCTCACTCTTACTAATATTTGCTACTTCCTGCTCCACAACACTCACCTCTTCTACTCTTTGTTCTCTTTCATTTTCCTAATTCATCAATTCTTTAAAGTACTTAGGGCTGAAACAATTCCTCGAGTAAATCGAGTAATTCGATTACAAAAAATAATTGAAGCAAAATCGTCTGCCTCGAAGCTTTGTTTAATTAATTTTAAAAGCTTGCGTTATGTTTTTGCGCAATTATTTTGACACAGCGCGCTTCCAGATGCAAGCCGCCAGTAAACACCAACGAAGAAGAAGCGCTTACGTCACTCACAAAGCGGAAGGAGACGCAAACAGTTAGCTGTGTATTGATTTGATGGCGCGTTCTGTTGCAGGCTACAAAATGGAAGGGAGCGATAAAATTATCAGCGAGGCCAAGAGAAGAAGAAAGCAGCAAGAGAAAACGACAGAAATTGTCAGTAAAGGCTTATGTTATGCCTGAGATGTAGATTTTGAAACTTTTAGTTCTGAAAGTTTAGTTGCACAACTTGGTGTTTTTGTATAATTATTTATTTTAATGTGCCTTAGTTTTTTGATCCTTAAAGTCATTTGAAATACCTTTTTTTTTTTTTTTTTTTTTTTGCATCTGAAAAAAGGCTTTAAAATAAGAATGTATGGTGCTGTAATGCACTTAATTAATCTCGGTCAACTTTAATACCCCTCTCTCACCTACGTGGTTTCGCGCGGTGGCCGGAAGTACGTTTCTTCATGATTCACCACAAGTTTTGGCGCTGCGATTACGTTTCCGTCTTTCAGCGCAAAAAAATTAAATATGTTTAAGCCGCTTTAAAAACATGTTTAATTTTTTGGCGGACCTTGCAGGACTTTGCGGAACATCGGTGGGCAGTCGCGGCGGCTCACGGTGCCTAACGCCACATCTTATTGTGAGTCAAACCGCATAGATGAGACGGGTATAAGCTATTCCTTGTATTGTGAATAATGACAATGTTTATTTTTGATAAAATGCTGTATTGATTTAAAAAATAAAAGTAGATTTTTCTAAAAAGAAAACCAATTAATCTTTGTTTCTCTTATATATTTTACTTTGCTGTTTAATTAAGCAAAAGTGCATTTTATCCGATTAATCGGTTAAATTCTTGGTAGAATACTCGATTACTAAAATATTCGATAGCTACAGCCCTAAAAGTACTCCTTCCATCTTCCCATCACCCTCCTGGCATCCGTCAGTACATTTCCATCTTTATCTTTAATCACTCTAACATGCTGCACATCCTTCCCATCTCTATCTCTCTGTTTCGCCAACCTGTACAGATCCACCTCTCCCTCCTTACTACAAGTCCTCATATGCTCTTTGTTTGGCCTTTGTCACCTCTACCTTCACCTTACGCTCCCTGTATTACTGTCTACAACCTTCAGTTCTCTCTGTGTCCCACTTCTTCTTAGCTAACCTCTTCCTCTGTATACACTCCTGTACTTCCTTGTTCCACCACCAAGTCTCCTTGTCCACTTTTCCCTTTCCTGATGATACACCAAGTACCCCCCTACCTGTCTCCCTTATCAGCTTAGCTGTAATTGTCCAGTCAACTGAAACAATGAGGCACCGTATACGGTTTAAATCAAACTTCACTCATGCACACACACATAAAACACTTGCATACACATATATGAAACAGTCACACACATATACAGTATAGTTGTTTGACCACTTAGTAGTACATATGACACGCGTGCACACACACACACACCTATAAGACACGCACATAATGCATGATTCTCCGTGTAAACAGAAGTCATTACAGTGTAAACTGACTTGTCGCTTCATTCTCCCTGATTGGTAATAGCGGTTTTAAACAGCCTGCTGTTGGACAGTTCAGAAGACGGTGTATGACAGTATAATGATCATCACTGTTCAATCACAAGGCGTGAAGACGGTGACATATTCATAACTGTCCGAATGAATATTGTAGAAGCAGAAAACGCTGGTGGTGATTTGCAACCGCCAAAGATAAATTGAAGCACGGAATCTATGGCTAATACAGTATGTCCGATCCAATAACGGGCTGTTTAAAAACAGTTACTGCTCATCAGGGAGAATGAAGCAGCAAGTCCATATATATTGAAATTACCTTTCATTCCCTTTTCTGGTGAATTGACGACCTTTTGTTTAGTTGTTCCCTACACCGATACAGTTCCCTTTTGAACTGAGCAGTTTCACTCCCTGCGGTTTGGAATCACACTTAACATGGCTGATGTCGTGGAAAATTTTGATCAGATCTTACAAAATTTTAAACAAGACCAAACTGCTTTTAAGTAAAAGAAAAAGCAAAGAAGTTTATTGAAGACAAAGGCGAGAGGAGGAGGGCAGGGGGACATCACTAATGACGCACACGCACACACACACACACACACACAGTGCAGGCTGAGAGAGAGAGATTGAGAGAGAAAATGGATCTTTAACCTCTCTAATGAGACTTGCTTTTGCTTTACACGCGCACACGTGTTATAATAAACAGTACGTGCGTGCGTGAAAGGATGACTTTTTATATATACATACCCATACACCAAATAAAAGATGTTTTACGTGCACACACGTGGTCACAGTGTTGTAGTAAACAGTACACGCATGCACAGATGTTGATTATACCAGGGGAGACGATCACCCACAATTCCACAGCGCGCGCGAGAGAGAAAAAACATTGGCTCAGTTGTAATCACGTGACACTCGATGTCAAAACAAGAAGCATATACATGCTACATTATACTTGCAAACCGCGTTACTCGCAATCCGAGGTTTCACTGTATCTGTGTGTGCATGACTGAAGTTTGTTGTAAAGCCCTATATGGCGCCTTATATAAAACTGATTTAAATTTATTTATTTATTTTTGTAAATCATATTTTCAATGTCTCTTTCACAGCACCAACACCGCTAAAGAAGTGGAAGATAAAGAAATAAAGATAAAACAGGGAAGGTAAATATCAACCATTTATTTTAATGTTACAGAAGTATTAACTGTGGAACCATTAAATCAAAGATCCCAACACATTAGTTTGGATAACACAAATTCAGGAAAGTAGTGAATAAGCAAAATGAGATGCACCTTGATGTTTGAGTGCATTGGCCAGTGACTAATCAGAATGAAACATTCTAATAATTTAAGATTTTCTTTATTTTCATAAACTGTAAGCTGTAATCATACAAATTAAAACAAGGCTTGTAATATTTAGCTTTACCTATAATGAATCTAGAATATAAGTTTCACTTTTTAAATTTAAATTTCAGAAGAATATTTTGGAAAAAAAACTTTCACGATATTCCAATTTTTCCTAGATTTTCCATCAACTAAAGTTGAAAATTGATGTAGTTAATATCAATGCATAAATAAAGTTGGGTGTCATTTTTATACAAGGAACGTTTAAGTCAAAGCGGGACTTTTAATTGGGCTGAATAACACTAAAATCTCCCTTTATTTCTCTCTCTGTGTTTATTGCTCTATATGTGAGGTTGTGCATTGTTCTGCAAGAACAAAATGCTTTTGGTGACCAAATCACTCAGTTTTTTCCTAAAAGCATTTCACTGCAGTGGTGTCTGAGCTACAGTAGTTAGTCAACAGGAATGCCTATTACCGCTGTGCTTACTGCTGCAGCAAAACAACAGCAGTCAAAATAAATCAGTCGCATTTTGACCTCCAAGTGGCGCAAAGTGACATTTTCATTCGACACAGTTTTCAAATATAATTAGCGCTTAAGTCATAAAAAAGTCATATGTTTTATTGAAGAAATACTACAGTGATGGTAATTTCCACATCTGAGTACTTTATACAACAAACATGAAAAATCTGAACCAGAGCTACTGACATTTACTGTACAATAATGAGTAAAAAAAAAAAAAAACAATGGTTAAGTGTTGTTTAGACAGACGATCAAGTTCACTAGCTGACAATTTTATTTGTGCAAAGAATGACCTGTTATATAGCCTTTGTTTGTATCAGTTTATTGTTATTATTTTTAAAAAAAGTTCAGCTGTAAAGCTGGCGAACAGTGACAGAACAGAGCATGCGGAGGCAGCGGTCCTGCATCAACGGTTCCTCTCCCGTTGGCTGTCCTGGCCCCTACGGGCACGGCCACAGGCAGGAGTGTCTCTGGGATGTCCGTTGACTGGGCGGCTTTCCCTGCTGGGATCGGGCCTTAATGCCGTCCTTCTTGCGGTCTTTTCCTCTTCAGCGCCGGGGATGCGAAGGCGGGCTCGGCGTGGGAGTGAAGGTGCCACGGGAGCTCACACAGTTCTTTCCCGCGCTGTCCTCAGCGCGGAGATCAAAGTGCGGACTTACAGTGTCCCTGGGGCGCATCCTATCGCCCCAATCGCATGCCACTCACTTCCAGCTCCACCACACACTCGTTTGCGTTTTTCCCGGACCCCAGAATAAACTCTGCCTACCTAAGGAGCCTACAAAGTAAGCGAGGTGTGATAATAGATTTGGGCGCACGCCCATCACAGGCGCACACCGTGACAATTGTCAGGAGATTTGAGCTTCAGGAAATCCCCAGTCGCTTTGTGCTCATGCACCGGTCTAACGCAGCCTCATCTTGGAAAGAATCACATACACTAATGTGCCACAAACAGGACGTTAATATCACCAACCATTCCCATTGTATTAAGGTGTACCCATATAAATGGCCCACCTTGTAGTACAAGACAGACCAGTTTTGCATCCAGGGTTTTGCATAAAAATAGAAAGGAGTGAGTGTGACAAAGTTACCAGAAGAACTCATATTCTCCAGCATGCTCAGTAAAAAATTGGTACAGCATATAGTATGGTGCCTAAGACTTTTACTCAGTACTGTGTGTGTGTGTATATACACAAATTCAAATTCAAATTTTATTTGTCACATACACAATCATACACAGTACGATATGCAGTGAAATGCTTAGGCAACTGCCCTGACCATAGAACAAGAAAGAAACAAAAAAAACAAGAAAGTTATTTATAAAGGAAGGAATAAAAAAAAATATCTATATAGAAAATAAATATTAAAACAAAGTAAATTTGAGAAATATATATATAAAAGTAAAAATTTGCTAAGAAAAATAAAATATAAAATGTCTGTATGGTACAAATATACATTAAGGAAGATATAAGGAGATTATAAGAAGGTGGGAAATATACCTGACTGTACAATAGAAAAAAGAAAATGTAGAATGGAGTGGACATAAGGAACGGAATGTCCAGCGGTGTGCAAATATGCATTAAAGTGACATGGTTAAAGTGACTTGTGTGCATATTTAAAGTGACTTATGTGCATAATGTCCATGAGAGCAGGTGTGTGGTGAGGACTAGTGAGCAAATGACCTGAATGTTCAGAGTGCAGAAGCATGTGTGGATGTGGATCAGTACTGTGTGGTGTACTGATTAAGAGACCGTATCGCCTGCGGGAAGAAGCTCCTCCTCAGTCTCTCTGTGTTGGCCTTCAGGGAGCGGAAGCGCTTTCCTGACCTCAACAGAGAGAACAGTCCATTGCTGGGGTGGCTGAGGTCCTTCATGATCTTCCTGGCCTTGGTCCAGCACCGCTTGCTGTAGATCGAGTGCAGATCAGGGAGCTCGGTGTGGATGATGCGCTCAGCTGATCGCACCACCTTCTGAAGAGTTCGCCTGTCCTGCATGGTGCTGTTCCCGAACCAGGTCGTTATGTTTCCCGTCAGGATGCTCTCTATGGTGCAAGAGTAGAAGTTCCTAAGCACCTTGGAGGGCAGTCTAAAGTCTCTCAGGCGTCTGAGGTGGTAGAGACGCTGTCGGGCCTTCTTCACCACGGTGTTGGTGTGGTAGGACCATGACAGGTCTTGCGTGATGTGAACACCGAGGTACTTGAAGCTGTCCACTCTCTCCACTGGGCTCTCGTTGATGACGGGGGTCTGGTAGTTCCTCTTCTGCTTTGTGCTGAAGTCCACTATCAACTCCTTTGTCTTGCTGACGTTTAGTAGGAGGTTGTTCGTCTGGCACCAGTTCTCCAGATTTCCAATCTCCTTCAGGTAGGCCATCTCATCGTTGTCGGTGATCAGGCCCAAAACGACGGTGTCATCAGCAAACTTGATGATGGTGGTGGAGTTGGTAGTGGCTACGCAGTCATGTGTGTACAAAGAGTACAGTAGAGGGCTCAGAACACAACCCTGTGGGGCTCCAGTGCTGAGAGTGATGGAGGCTGAGACATGTCCACCCATCCTTACTGCCTGTGGTCTCTCAGTTAGGAAATTGAAAATCCACTGACACAGAGATGAGCTGAGTCCCAGGTGCTCCAGCTTGGTGGTGAGTGTGGAGGGAATTATGGTGTTAAATGCTGAGCTGTAGTCGATAAAAAGCATTTTCACATAATTCCCTCTTCTAGTGTCCAGATGAGTGAGAGCAGTATGGAGTAGATGAGCGATGGCGTCATCTGTAGAGCGGTGAGTCAAAAATTATCTGCATTCCAGGCTCCTGTCTCCCCAGTCACTGCTGTGCAGTTGTGAACGTGTTACATCAGTTCATTTGTAACTGCATTGTGAGCAAAAATGGACGCCTCACTTGTGATTTGCATGAAAGAAGAGCAGCGTGCAGTGATTCAGGGTTTTTTTGTGGTCTGAGGGTGGACCTGGTGCTGAAACAACTCACAGAAGAACATAAACAGAAATGTTTCGATATCTGAAAACAAAATTTGGATTTGATACTCTAAGGAAAGTAAACGTTTCTTAAAGAGAATCATTACTGGTGACGAGACACGGATTCATCACTACGAGCCTGAGAGTAAACGGCAGCGTATGGAACGGAAACATCCTCGATCTCAGACCGAGAAAAAGGTCAAAAGTTGACCATCAGCTGCAAAATTCATCAACGTTTACAGTTTTCTGGGATTCTCGAGGACCAGAAGTATTGGAACACTATCAGGAAAAAGGCTCAACAATCAACAGTGCTCGTTACAGCGAGACGCTTATTGAAGAGCTGAAAACTAAACTTCGGATTAAACACAGAGGACTGATATCCGAGGGCGTCATGATCTCGCATGACGATGCACGTCCACACACTCCTGCTCCACACTGTCGACACTCTGAGGTGTTAAAGCGTCCTCACTATAGTCACTCCATCAGACCTTCACCTGTTTGGTCTCCTGAAAGCAGAACTACGAGGACGAAGATTCACTTCTGATGAAGAAGTGAAGACAGCGGTGCATTCGTGGCTCACAGCTCAGCCTCAAACATTTTTCAATTAGGGAATACAAAAGCTTGTCAACAGATGGACTGAAATCAAAGTATTGAAATGCAAGGAGGTTATGTATTTTAATAAAATTTTAATAAAATAAATCCTATAAACTGATTATGCTTAGTCAAATAACACCTGAGCCCTTCACTGCCCAGTGGTGTCAAAAGCTTCATTAAAAGGTCAAGTAACACAAGCAAGGAGACAACTCTGATCAGAGGCCATCTCTTTAACCAGTGATGTCTGTGTGCTGTGACGAGGCCTGAATCCTGACTGATTTCATGAACGTTATCCCTGTGTAGATATGAATATAGCTGCTGTGCTCCAAACTTTTTTGATATTGGCCTTTATCTGTATGACAAGCATATTTTATGTGGTTAAACCTATTAAAAGCTTAAATAAACTTTTTTTTTTTACTTTTTTTGTTTTAAAAAATGCTCATGGTTTTGTTTTTGTTTTTGTTTTTTTCTTTCTTAGACTACAATATTTGACAGTGTAGACAAAAAAATATATAAAATAGCATAAAATTTGGTAACCCTGTGCACAATGAGTTTGGGGAAGTGAGAATAAATGGGTAATGTTCTATAGAATGTTCTAGAGTACCCCTGTGCATTGTTCCTACCCTTTCTATGTGTTCTATTCAGCACGTGAACATTTGCTTACTGGAGCATGTGATAGTGTTACACATCTTGTAAGTCTGTGTAAGGTTTTATAATATTATAAGACATTATAATCCAATAAGAAGATTCCTGTGCCCTGAGAACAGCCCCCTCACTGTGCCTCCTTATGCCTCATGTGGTAACACCTTCTATATCCTATACCCAGACGAGTATACACCCACATAGCTCTTGTCTGCTAGAACCCTTTAGTTTAATCAGGAGAATGTAAATGTATTTCCTCTCTCTCCTGTCCGTCTCTGGGTCCCTCTATGACTAACATGTTAATGACTGGTTCTTTTGATGTTCAGGACGTACAAATGTGCTCTCTTTGCTGATAATAAACTAGAGATCTTCAGACATCATGCCTGCGTGTGTGTGTTTGTCTCTCCCGGTCGATCGGGCCCAGACCAGTAAGTGCATCAAGGGGCAGCGGACACAACAAGCTAAAACTCTTCTTCTCTTAGCTTAAAACTTAGCTCGGACACATTACTTCTTCATTTAAAACCTAACAGTCTGCTTTTGCTTTCTACATTTATTTCAGGAAAAGTTAGCATGATCTTGATCATTTTCGGCACAGAAACAGAGACATCTGCAATCTCCATCAGTCATGAACAAGATCATCGTCTATGAACAATGTAACTTCAAGGGTCTCAGCAGGGAGTTCACCTCTGATGTCTGCGATTTAAGAGATGTGAATTTTAATAACTGCATCTCCTCTCTGAAAGTCATTGGGAATCCATGGCTGGCATACACAAATCTAAATTTTGCTGGTAAACCGTTTGTCTATGAGGAAGGAGAATACTCCAGTTTATTCCAGTCTACCGATTATTCCCTTTCTTCCCTAGAGCTGGTGAAAGAGGACCTGGATAATCCTCAGATCACACTGTATGAGCATGTAAACTACAAGGGCAAAAGCCTCGTCCTCAACTGTGAGACAAATTTACGTTATGGCTCTTTTAATAATGGAGCATCTTCTCACAAGGTTCAGAGCGGAGCCTGGGTTCTGTATGGCTTGTTTGGGAGTATGTCGGTGGCCAGAGTGGGTTGTGATTGTCCTATTCCTGACTCTGTCTGGTATAAAGTAAACCGCGTCCGTCCTCTTAAAGCAGGCAGACCCATCATTAAAGCTGAAGTTGAATGGGACAAGAAGAAAGAGGATGTAAAAACAGTTACGATTGATTGTATCACTTGTCTGAATCATGGATCAGTGACGCAAACCCTCACCACTGAGATGAGTCGAGAGTATTCAGGATCCGTCACTCAGAGCTTTAACTGGAGCAATTCCACAAAGATTAGTTTGGGAACCAAATTTAATATTAAATTATTTTGTACCGATTTTGAGAACACCTTAAATATCAGCAACACCTTTACTGTGGAAAACGGCCAAAGCAACACCAAAACCACAACTGAAAGTACTAAAATCTCCTTGCCAGTCAGCATTCCTCCTCACACCAAGCTCACAGTGAACATGTTGAGAAAGGTGGTGATCGTTACAGTCCCAGTCAAGCTGACCATCACCACTGGCTGTACCACTAAGGTCGAGTATGGAGAGTACAGGTGTGAGGATGGGAATTCTATTACCACTGAATTCAAGGAGGAGAAGATCTAATACAACCACATGAGGAGCCAAGCACAAGTCAGTTACCCTGCAGTCTTAAAATATATAGTGCATTTATAATATTAATCACTTGTATAATAATGTGGGGAAGAATGAACAAGTCACTTAAAAGTTGAATCAGTGTGTGTAGGGATGGGATTTAGATACGAGTTTTATTACCGTATGTAAAACTGTAATATGATTCAGCTAATGTTTGTTTGAATTTTGTGTTTTATTTCCTATTGATGCTTGATCTTCTCTTATATCATAAACAAAGTGTGAAATGTTTTAATAATGTGTTTCTTTTTTATTTTTGCTTTTTTTGTTTCAAATGTTAATCTACACTGATCGAACAATGTGCAATGTATGATCTCACTGCCCTGATTATTGCACATAATATAATACAGTGATTTTTATTTTTCCATTATAATTTATAAACAAACATACAACGTAAAGATAAACAAACAAAAACAAAACTCTAAACATGAACAAACTAAACAGGAACTATAGCAAAACAGTACTCAACTAGTAGTTTAACCAAAACAGAACAGGACAAAACAAAACAGCAGTATTCCAACAGTTTAACAGAACAGTTACCAATACCGAACAAAGCAGATGCAAGACAAGGGACTAACTCAAAAACGTGGCCTAATTAGTCACCTCGGTTCAGGTGAGTGCTTCCATCACCTGACCGAGGTGCATCCTGGGACAAGAAGTCCAAGAGTCCAAAAGTGTTTAGGCACAGGGTGCCCTTTAGGAGTAAACCCTGACACTAGGTAGATTTTTCTTGGTCTAGAAGTCTAGGTTAGACTTTTTCACTAAATCCATTTATTTATGATACAAATATATATATTTTAACTAAATGAAAATGTGTACTCTCCGAAGTTCCTAGGGCTTGTTTGATTGCCCCGTGTGCATGCCGCTCTGCCACTCCCCGCTGTGTTTTATAGCGTGGGGAGAAGCCCGGGATCAATTAAAAGAGATGGCTCACCAGCCGTGCCTAATTCTGCGGATAGTGAGGGAAGGCTGCCTAGATAGTGAGCTTCGGATGTAGCGAGGAGCGATATTGGATTTGGGCACAGGCCCATCACATGTGCCGTGACAGTATCTAATTAACACAATGTAACCAAATTTTGACTTTTTCTTATCTTTGGTCTGAAAATGTTATTTCCTAATTGTATCTGCATAGAAATTTTTTTTTTTTTAACTACTCGTTCTACTTGAACTTTGCTGTTGTGACCTGAACAGTTAAATTCAGCATTAAGATGCTGAAGTATAATCTTGTAGAAGTTTTTAGGAGTTTCCAGAATTTTCTTGAAACAACTAGTTATTTTGCTTGTGTGACCCTTCAAAATGCTGACGTGGAAAGAATGCAAATGCTATCATACACATATAGACATTCCATCATCCATCGCCTCAGTGTCACACAGTACAGAGCTCCCCACACCAACACTTCAGAAGAGGATGAAGACGTTGTTGATAGAGATTACAGAGATGCAGTAGAAGGTAGAAGCCCATACTACCCCAACCAGAAAGACCTTAACGACTTGGGGAGAGACCCTGGTAACAGAGCTTTTGACATCAAAACTCAAGCAGAGGAATTTGCTAGATGAAAGAAGGCCAGAGAAAGCATTACAAGTATTTTTCAAGCTTCTTCAGCCATTAAGGTGAGCTTTACTTCTGCAACAATGTGACAGGTCTGTTGAAAGCAATTGGAATTTCCTGTAACCCCAGTGAGTGACACCTCTTCATGGACAGTTCATGCAGGAGCCTCAAAGCTGTACTGCTTCGTAATGGAAACATGTATCCATCTCTTCCACTGGCTTACTCTGTGAAGCCTAAAGAGAAATACAGCCGTGTTAAAATTTTGTTAGATGCTTTGACGTACGAGGACTACCGTTGGGAGGTGATCAGAGACTTCAAAATGGTGGCCTTCCTATTGGACATATGCCATATTTCCCTATTGGACAGCAGGGACACTGCAGCACACCACCACAAGCAAGACGGGCCAGAGCAAACTGTGTTCGATGTGGGCAGAAACAATGTCAAATGGGAGCCACTGGTAGACCCACAAAAAGTATTGTTTCCACAATTGCACATAAAATAATTTTATGTAAAAATAACTTGATAAAGAACCTGCAGTCTTTAAGTAACTTCAGAAATTCTTCCTTAAACTTTCAGAGGCTAAAGTGAAAGCAGGGATTTGTAATACACTAGTGTATTTTTATTTATTTATTTATTTTCCACTGGGGTGGGTTGTGTATCAGTATAAAAACAGGAGTGTGTATGTCCGGATGACCAGAAGCTGGTCATGATGTGCTTAAGTATGAGAGGTTTGACAATCCTATGATGCATCACCACTCGCTGAAAGCAGGCAAACCCACCATTAAAGCTAAAGCTGTGATTGGAACAAAAAAACAACATGCAGAAAGTTATAATAGACTCCAACACTGATGTGAATTATGGATCAGCAAAACAATCCCTCAACACTAAGCTGGATTCAAGGTGGAGTAGATCAGCCATATCAGAAGCACAACACAGACTTTTGGCACTGTGGGCAGGTGCTACATCCCACCTCCAGCCTCCTGCCACTCCATATGAAGCTCTCCCAAGTTTTTGAATCGGCTTTGCTTGTCAATCTTCGTAAGGGTAAGGACCATCCCTGTTGCTTGTGCACTCCAACCAGACTTTTCTTTTTCAGTCAATTTTTCATGAATAGGCTTCAATACAGCAACTTTTGTGGCTTATGCTCCTCGTGGAGGGTGTTGATCGACATCTTGTGGACAGGAGCCTTCCCCATGTGTGTAATAAAATAAACTGTATGAGCAGCAATTTATTCAACCTCAAAATTTTATTCTAATACTTTAAGATAAGATTTTTTTTTTTCATGAGCTGTAAGCTGTAATCGTTGAAAATAAAATAAAAAAGGCTTGAAACATTTTGCTTTACAGGTAATGAATCTAGAATGTAAGTTTCACTTTTTAAATAAAATTACAAAAGATTAACTTTCATGATATTCTAACATAATATTCTAAAACAGTGGAACCTTGGATTACGAGCATTATTTGTTCCGGAAGTGGGCTCGTATTCCAAAACACTCGTAAACC
Source organism: Clarias macrocephalus (assembly GCA_011419295.1). Taxonomy (NCBI): domain Eukaryota; kingdom Metazoa; phylum Chordata; class Actinopteri; order Siluriformes; family Clariidae; genus Clarias; species Clarias macrocephalus. Next base: position 21,888 of record JAAGKR010007345.1, on the reverse strand, counting down.
AAATGGAATTTTCCCATAAGAAATAATGAAAACTCAAATTATTTGTTCTACAGCCCAAAACAATAAATGCACAAAAATAATTAATACAATATATAAAGTAAAAATAAAACAAATTAACCTGCACTTAACATTTAAAAAAAAGTAAAAAATAAATCCAGACAGATAATTGTTTCCGTTTGTGCACGCAGGCGCTGTGTGTGTGGAATTAGTCCCTCGCCTCGTCTTAAACAATAAAACTCCTCCTCCCTCCCCCCCACCTCGCTTTTTAAGTTTTACAACTAACATACACAATGCAAACACTGTTTTGACGGGGAAAAAAAAGAAATCTCTCTAATGACACTTGTGTGAGCGTATACTAACAGAATCGCTGCTGTAAAGTAAAAAAAAAAAAAGAATAACATGAACCAGCACTTTACCTTTGGAAAGAATCGCGACAGAGCAGAGTTTCTGTGTAAATAAAGCATGTCTGTGAAGCCAGGGAGAGTGTGTGTGCGTGTGTCGGTGTCAAATTACGTGAGCACACACACAGGACGGTGAGTAAAGGAGAGGGAGAGAGATAGTGTGTGTGGGGCACAGTGTCAAATTACGCGCCCACTCACACATAGGAGAGAGAGGGAGATGTTGATTATACCGGTAAGAGACGAGCACTAAGACCAGCAGGGGAGACGATTACCCATAATTCTGCAGTGCAAGAGAGAGAAAAATCATTGGCTCAGTTGTGATCACTTGACGCTCGGTGTCAAAATAAGAGGCGCATGCGTGATACATGATACTCGGCACTCGTAAACTAAGACTTTCACTCGGTTTCCAATTCAAAATTTATTAAAAATCTTTGCTTGTCTTGGGGAACACTCGTAAACAACGTTACTTGCAATCCGAGGTTCCACTGTATAATATAATATGCATGTTCAGTTAAATAAAATGAAAAGGTGTTACTCTGTGTTATGACTGACGGTGCATGCACTCTGAGTGAGAACTGAGTGAGGTCCTACCACGGTACAAAATGGGAATAAATACAATGGTCACCATTGGTCTCCACGGTCCCTAGTTAGACTGCAGAGGTTCCTAGTGTAGTGATTTAACCACAAAATGTTAATCACAAATTGTGTACCTAAACATATAATGTATAATCTGCAATATTATGTATGTAGGGAACAATATAGTGCAAAATGTATCATTGTACCCAGTAAAGAGGCTGATGACTTAAAACAGTGTGCTGGACCACCAAGGCCTCAGTATGACTCAGGGAGCGAATAGACAAGCTGTCCAATTAAGTGAGTGATGTTTCCTTTAGCCATAGGATGAACATGTACTGTATGAGAGCATTGTGTCTTGTGGGAATGAGTAAACCTATGTATTGACGTATCTTGTTAGAAACAGAGCACATGTATGGGAGTAGTGTGTTGGTGGGAACAGGATGTTGAAGAAGCGTCATGTAAACGTATATCAGCATGCATTGTAGAAGAGACGAGAGCTTTTCCTCGGCAGAGAAACTGCTCGGCTGTATTCTGAAAAGAATGAAGTCTGTTGGCCTCAACATCCCTGGTCTCCGGAGTGATCTTTGCCTCTTTGGGTAATCGTCCCTGAACTAGCCACAACACTACATGGATGGATGAAAGGATGAAGGTGATTTGCCGGTTTGAGTGACTTTTGGAGCTGCGGTAACTGACTGATGCGTGTTGGTAATGTAGACTTTAATGTAGATTTTGTTTTGACAAAATGGTATCAGTTTTGACCGTTGCATTTGAAAAAAAACAAGAAGCTAGTTTGAAACTGTGGAAAAAGAGATTATACTAATTAGAGAATATTTCAGTGAAGGATTTTCATATGAAGTGACATGCTGTCAACACACCCAACTATTTAATGTGCCTTCAAACTTTAACACAAAAAACACACCAGAATGTAGCAGGACTGAGCAGACAGGGCAGGTGCTCTTAAACAAGTGACATGAGCAGAGGCCTCTTATCAGAACTCTCCATACTCTATGTAACTGTGTGAACTGGGCCAAGTTCCTTGAAGAAGAAAGCTTACTGTAAATTCACTCACTCCACACCATGTAGTTTTCATGGAATAAATATATGAAGGACACGATAAGCGACTCAACCATGGAAGGCTGTAAAGTGAAAGTATTTGTACAGAGCCCTCATGGGTCAGGTGATTAAAAAGGAGTTTGAATCTGTTCCATCAGTTTAGGTTTTACCCCTGGGAAGTACAGTATATTTGACATTTCTTACACTTTTGTGGTTCAGGATAACAAGCAAGCTGGAGGCAGGTTTGTGACCTCACAATTTCCTCATTGAAATTTCTAGCAGTTTTGTTTATAATCAGTGGCAGATGAAGGGGATAATCTATTTAGAATGAATTACTTGTTTTTTTATTGTGCTGAATGATTCTCTTGATTGTGCCATTTGTTTCTGGAACATTTTATGGCCTAATTTCATATTATTTAAAATTCATTAAGGCCTAAATAAACTTGTATGGTACGATAGGAAAGCAGTGAAGTTTGAGATATGAGTTACGCAAAGACTTTCTCTGAAGATAGTTGAGCGTAAAACATACATACATTCATAGAGAGTGAGACCTTTTTATATCACTGTACTGTAAGTTACATGACAAATAAATAATTTGACAATTATTATTGTTTTATATATATATATATATTTACATTTTAAACAGGTTATTGTTAACTGCTAACTTATTCACAAAATTGGCAGTAGTTTTAATAATGTTACCTCATAATCAGGGGTTGTCAAAACTAAGGGCCATATCTGATTTTTATTTAAGGTTATGTTAAGAATGTCATCTTTACCTGAATATCTAGTTCCATCTGTCTGTCATGGCTATGATTTTGCTGTTGAACCAACTGTTTATGATGAAGGAGAATATTCCTGTGTGTACTATAATGAAGATATTAGTGTTGGTGAAAGAGGTCCTGGATAAAAAACGAGACCAACGTGACATTTATAGTACTTTATAAAAACTATGCCGCATATTTGTTGATTATTATTTACATAGAGGGGCTGCATCCATATTGCCACCTATCCCTAATAAATCAACATTTTAAATTCAATATTTATTCAATAGTCAATCCATAGTTTTCTATCTTGCATTAGGCCAAAGTCGTAATTAAACTGTGACTGAGGCACTACATAATCACTGTCTTATTTTTAAATGATATTCACCTAACAAAAGTGCCATCATGCCTTTATATTTCATGATTAGCCATATTGCAAGTTGCAATTCTTGTAGTTGCATATAAAGGTACTATGATACGCTGCCCAAAAAAAGTCACCACCTGGATTTAACTAGATAATTGTTGCAGATGTTAATATCTTTTAACTGGCAAAAAGTTATTTAACCGTAACTGATCCAGTGTGTCGATTCCTATTTCTTAAACAGCCATGTCAGAAGTCATATCCTGTGTTTGTGGCAAAGATGTTACTTTAAATTTGATTTGATTTTAAATATTTTAAAATTTTAACACTTTAATAACAGAAAATGTTTTATATACTTAATCAATTAAGTCAAGTCGGTTTTTATTGTCATTTCAACCATATACAGTTCAGTACACAGTGAAACGAAACAAGATTCCTCCAGGACCCAGGTGCTACATACATGCAACAACATAAATTAACAATGCAGATTTTTACATTTTTAAGTTAACCTAAAGCCATCAATTTCTGTACAAAAAAGAGACAGCAATAGACAACAGACAACAAAGTGCATGTGCAAATGTGCTACTATAGTAGCAATACTGTAGTAGGACATAGCAGTAAGTGAACCTTTGGTCAAAGAAGTTGATGTGTTGGAAGCAGAATCAATGGGAAGTATAAGCATTTGAGTGACTTTGGCCAAATTGTGATGACTAGACGACTGGCTCAAAGCAACTCCAAAGCTGCAGCTCTGGTGAAACGGTCCTGGTCTGGTCCCTGGTCTACATCTGCCATGTTTCTTCCTCAAATATTGTAATAACCCCTTGTGCAATAACTGAGTGGACTTTTTGAAAACCATTTTATTAACACATTTAATTGGAGGGATTTTTTTTTTCATAAAAAATGTTTTTAAAAAAATAAACATTTTAATAATTGTTTAAAGATTCAGCCATATTAAGCTGAAGTAGCAGTTATTCTAGTTCTTATTAGCCTTTAGCAATTCATAGTACCTGTACATACCACAACAATAACAAACAAACAAAAGATATGTAATCATTTATTTATTTTCCTAGATCATTTTTAGATTAATTGTGCCACATTGAGGTGATCTGAAACATGTAAGAGGGAAAATACTCAGAGCCGGGTGTAACTGAAACTAGTTGTCCAGAAAATTACACAATGTATTTTTCTATCCAGATTGTTCAGAAGTGGTCCTTGTTCCTTACTATTATTGTTAAAGTGCAACATCACCATTTCTCTTACTGACATTTTTTAAGCATTTGTGCACATGAAGACACCAGTTGTTATTCAGGTGTTCAGCTGCCTCTTCTGTGCATTGTGAATTGATGATATTTCCTCACTCACTCACTACAAGTAATTTGGAAACACCAGGTAGCCTAATCCTAGCGTCCCCGGCGATAACTATACTCCACCATTCCACCTCCCATCGTAATACACCATCTAAATAAAAGCTTTCTATTAGTAACAATATTTTATAAAATATATTTGGAAGTCCTATGTTTATTACACCGTTTATATTAGTAAAAACAAAGACTCGTGGTATTACTCCTCATTCCCTGTTCACAGATCAGATTGGCAGTAATTCAGTGAGGTGAGAGCATTTCGACCAGAAATATGAACTGTTATAACTGCTGCAGTCCACCAGATGTCACTGTTTAATAATTTGCTTAATATAGCAACACTTACAGTAACTAGACACAAAGAGGCAGAGGTGTCACGCTTCATGAGGCTTCATCTGTCCATCACTGCCAACTCATGAAACAAACAAACAATATGTGAAACACTTTTATCGAGCCCTGAACCAAAGTTACGAGTCCTGATTCAAGTGGTAGGTAAGTAGCTTAACTTGTTACAGTCGTTGCTGCTGATCTTTTGTTTCAAACAACAGTTTTGAATCCCCGATGTCAAAGCAATGCAGTTTAACCCAAAATCAAACTGAAGTACACTGCGGTCCAGCCCGGTCCATACACCATGGTGCGTGCGTGCGTCCGTGTACAGTAGGGCGCATGTTATAATGGATACACTTCAGGACACACAATAAATATTTTATTGGCACATGAAATAATAATATGGATCGAGTTATGATAACACAATGACTAAAGAACATTTTTAAATAATACAGATGATCTTTGAATCCTGTAGATGGGCATCAGAAGGTTATTCTGGCAATTTTTTCTTAGGTTATTTAACGACAGATGAGAGTGAGAGAAGTAAGTAGACGGATGCAGGCAAATCATACATGTGTTACTTTTCTCTATAGCATAAGATCCATACAGCCACTGTTCACTGTTTTTTTTTTTTTCCTCTTCTCCCTCTTGGAGACTGTCAGGAAGTTAATCTGGACTGTGTCTGTCCCCTTCAACCTGTCCTGTTTACCGTTTATTGTCCATCTGTTTACTTTTACTGTTTCTGTCTTCCTTCTTATGCTGGATCTCTTTTTTTATTGGGCTTCAGTCTGACATTAAAGCTTCTTAACTTGAATCGTGACTCTTCAATGTCAGTGTGGTTTTTCACATTAGATAGTAAAATATTTGCAGTCTGAAAGGTTTGCCATGAATAAATCAAGGTCATAGTTAGCAAAACCTAGCAGCAGAGCGGCTGGGAGCTACAGCTTTGATTCATCATCTAACATGAATTAGATGATGAATCCATCTCTGTCTCTGCAGAATATTACCAATTAGGAAACAATCTCCAAACCGAACACTGAGAGACGTAGGTGGAGGAATTAAAGTTTTATTCATAAGGTGTATATTCAGTGAGTGCTGTACCTTCAGCTTCTGGAGTTGGCAGCAGATGTCCCGAACCAGGGGATGGTCGATGCTGATGGAGGCTGAAGACAAGCATTCAGAGATGAGATCAAGGAACCAAAGTGAGAACAGATCAGTCTGTCAAGGAAAGAATTAATACTAAAAATCCATTCTGAATCTCACCATTAAATAACATTGTATATTGATTATAATGTAAATGTTTGCATGCAACAGATACAGGGTAAAGTTTATCTTCCTGTTTAATAGCAGACTAAGCTAACAGTACTGTTATAATATCTGCTGTTAAATGTGTGGAAAATGTATAGCAGACATTGTGCAAAAATGGGTTTTGAGAAATGTGTAATCATTGATATGATTGATAAGTTTGCCACAATAAAGTATGAATGAAACATTTATTGAAGGATTATCATCAGAATTGTTATTAAAGAATAACAATCATGGACAAAAAAGCAACATTAATCAAGCCGATGTTAAAAATGATGGTTTTATGACTAGCTATAAATTTATCACATAACTGGCCAATTTTTTTTTTTTTTTTACTTTTAATTTAACAAGTTTTTAAACAACTACCAGACAATGGATTTTATAGCTAATTCTTACAAATGTTCCTCTTTTCTAAAAGGTTTTTATTGTATCAGCAAAATAGGTGTCACCCATGTTTGCAACTGATTCTTCAGAAAACACTTAATGGTTGACTGGCACATCCAGATTCTACAGTCTCAGCAAAACTGGTGTTACTGAAGTCGTGGCAAAAAGAAAAGAATTTATTTAGGAGAAATAACTATGTACTTTGCTAATTGTGTCTCTTGATTGTGTCATTTATTAAGGCACATGTATACTTATGGTCCTATAGTATGTTACATTTTATCAATAACTCGCACATTCATAGTAACTTACAGCCTCACAGTAGCTTACAATCCAGTTTTACCTTTCAGAATGCAGTGCTGTTGGGGTTCTCTGATACAGTTGCTATGATTAATGGCTCAGTAGTTAGCAATCATGGAGGTAATGAACACAACAGCGTTGACAGTAGACATAAAGGCTGAAGTTTTCGAAGCTGATCTGTGTTTGACGATGAGGAACAGAAAGCCCAGGACAGATTAAAGCATTAAACTGTAAAAACAGCAAAGCCAATTCTTCCATTTTTGCTATACGCTAAAGACATTTGAGTTTATAATCAAATTCTGAATTTAAGATGATCGATCAGAATATTAGCTTTTGTTTAGAGCACGGCACATTTGGTATTAGCCACACAATGTTAATGTGAGAAAAAGTGGAGGAACAGACAATGTTAAAATGAAGCTGCACTTCAAAATATTTTGACTTCACTTCATGTAACTATGAAAGGACTTGCAGACTGTGCAGACAGAGAGGACGTTTATTGTCACTAGGGCTTTTAACTGTTGTACAGTTTAATCTGTGCGCCTCCTGCTTTTTTAGGGGATATAAATGCCTTAAGTGTGGCTGGTCCTTACAAAGACACATTCTTTTACCACCTTGGACAATCTGACCAGCTTTTGCATTTTTCCCATAACTGCCATAACTTCAATGCTATTGTTGTTCTAATGTTCAACTTTTTTTTTTTTTTATTTCACTGGCTTAATATGTGCACTTTGCTCAATGACAATAAAACTAAATTTAAAATAAAAAATTAAATGTTTATGCCAAATTTATGGTGAAATAAATATGATAATAATATTTGAAAGATATATTTAACAAATAAACACATAAAGCTCTTTAACATTACAAAAGTGTATAAAGTCTGTAAATGCTTTATTTGTCATTTTGATCTTTGATATTGAGCTGCTTAAATAAGTATGATTTTAAGGCTCTTACTGTTAAGGCTGATGTTTAAAAGGTGAATTAATCTCTTTACATGAATATACAGAACGACAAAACATATCTACTGTACATATCTAAGTGGCTGTAAGGTGTGTGCAGTATCACATGTTATGTGTGTTCTCCTTTTTCAGCCCAAGAAGCAGCTATATATATAAAGAGGGAAACCTTACAGATCCTCACTCTCGTCTCTTTCTGCACTGCTGTGAGTCTCTGAGCCGACTGCACACTTTTTCAGTCATGAACAAGATCATCGTCTACGACCAGTCTGACTTCCAGGGCATCAGCAGAGTGTTCACCTCTGATATCCGCAATTTAAACGATCGGAATTTTAATGACTGTATCTCCTCTCTGAAGGTCGTCGGGAATCCATGGGTGGCGTACACAGATGCAAATTTTGCTGGTGAACCGACGGTCTATGAGGAAGGAGAATACCCCAGTGTGTACTACAACAATGACATTTCCTCACTAGAGCTGGTGACAGAGGACCTGACTAATCCTCAGATCACACTGTATGAAGAGGAAAACTACCAGGGCCGGAGACTCGTCCTCAACTGTGAGACCAACTTGTGTTACGGCACTTTTAAATGATACAACATCTTCTCACAAGGTGCAGCGAGGAGCCTGGGCTCTGTACCAGTATCAGAACAGGCAAGGGTACGTCCGGGTGGCACGACTTGGTCGTGATGTGCCTAAGTACGAGTGGTTCGACAACCGTCTGACTCACCTCCGTCCCCTTAAAGCAGGCAAATCCACCATTAAAGCTGAAGTTGAATGGGACAAGAAGAAAGAAGATGTTAAAACAGTTACAATCGATTCCATCACTGGTGTGAATTATGGATCAGAGAAACAAACCTTCACCACTGAGATGAGTCGACAGTATTCAGGTTCCGTCACTGAGAGCTTCAACTTTAGCAATTCCACACAGATTAGTGTGGGAACCAAATGTGAAGTAACAATACCTGGTGTTAAAGAAGAGAAAACCTTCAGTATCAGTAACACCTTTACTGTGGAGAAGGGCCGCAGCAACACCAAAACCACAACTGAAAGTGTAAAAGTCTCCTTGCCAGCGAGTATTCCTCCGCACACCAAGCTCACGATGAACATGGTGAGGAAGGAGGTGTCCATTACGGTCCCAGTCAAGCTGACCATCACCACCGGCTGTACCTCTAAGGTCGAGTATGGAGAGTACAGATGTGAGGATGGGAAATCTATTACCGCTGAATTCAAGGAGGAGAAGATCTAATACAGCCACGTGAAGGACAAATCACAGAGTTAATGTTACAAATATTATAGAAAATTATTTTTGACTATTGACCAATCAAAATCTTAAATACCACAGCTGACAGTATAATTTTTAAGATGTTTTAGAGATACTCTGTCCACGTTATAAGACTGAGCAGTCATCTAATCCCATCCTTTATTTTAACTTTAGATTTTTTTCAGTTTAAATGTCTTATTTGCTGGGTGATTTTGTGGTTCCTTTATTTTAAAATCTACTTTTATTATTAATGATGGTTTATTTTTCATTTTGTAATAATGCCTTGATAATAAAAATAAGAATAAAAAAAATCAGTAGCTTAAAGGTTGGAACCGTGAGTATGGAGGTGCGATTTGATCGTGATTCATATACTGTATGTATCACTGTAACATGATTCAGTTAATGTTTCAGCTTATTTAAATCATACGTTTATTAGTTTTAGTTCCTATTGTAGTTCAATAATATCTTCTCATATTATTAATAAACAGTCAAATGTCTGAATAGTTTGTTTAATCCTTATCTTTCCTTGTTTGTGCAAAATGTTTAAGATAATCTACACTGATAGAACAACGTGCAGGTTTCTACTATAATCTTACTGCCTTGTTTAATGTACATCCTATAATATAATCATATTTATGTATTCTACCATATAAAATAAAATAAAAAAATACAACTTAAATGTGTTGATTTTCTATGTATTTAAAATATTCTGTAGAATTAAGCAATAATTGTTACACAAGATGCATTTAATATCATTCTGAGAAGGAGAATTAGTTTTATAGTTGGAAATTTGTTCAGACAATTATTTTCTACTGATTGAAAATCCCTACTCAAAAAAAAGAAAAAAGAAGGACTATGAGACACAAAGCACAAAATCTACATGCAATACAAAAGCATTTCACATATACTGTAGTCTATATAAAGTGGTGTCCAAAAAGTATTGAGACAAAAGTGAAATTCAGTGTTTAATGACGAAAATAATTTGGAAATTCTGGTTTTCTTTGTTTTAGCATCAAACAGTGTGACTTCAAATTTGATTCCCCAACTAATTTCTGAGGAATCACTAAAATTGAAGCTCTCAATTACAGATCCTGAATACTCTCGACTCAGCTCAGTGGTGAATGTTTGTTTCTCTGATCCATAATTCACACCAGTGGTGGAGACAATTATAATTGGTTTCACATCTTCCATCTTGTCCCATTGACCTTCAGCTTTAATGGTGGGTTTGCCCGCTTTAAGAGGACGGACGTGACTCATTGTTTGTTTCATATATAGGCACATCGCGACCAGCTCTGGCTAACAGGCAGCGCCCACCCCTGTCCTTGTCTTCATACAGAACCCAGGCTCCTCTCCGCACCTTGTGAGAAGATGCTGTATCATTAAAAGCGCCATTAAACAAGTTGGTCTCACAGTCAAAAACAAGGCTCTGGCCCTCATAGTTAGAGTCTGTATACAGTGTGATCTGAGGATTATCCAGGTCCTCTGTCACCAGCTCTAGTGAAGAAATTGCATCATTGTAGTGCACACTGGGGTATTCTCCTTCCTCGTAGGCAGTCTGCTCACCACTGAAATTCACATCTGTGTACATCACGTCACCGATGACCTTCAGAGAGGAGATGCAGTCATTAAAATGCTGATCAAATAAACTGGGGACATCAGAAGTGAACTCTCTGCTGCTGCCCTGAAAGTCAACATGCTCGTAAATGATGATCTTGTTCATGATTGAAAGAGTTTGCAGGTTGTCTCAAAGGTTCACAGGCAGAGGTGAAAGCAAAGAAAATTAGGATCTGTGAAGTTAGTTCAAGTTTATCTTCATATATACCAGCTCAGATTGGGGTGGAGTTAAAGGATGGCCTTTTTTTTTTTTTTTTTTTTTTGCTGTACACCGAGGACATTTGGCTTTCATTGCCTAATATTTACATATAGATGTTTTAAACAACTTGGAACAAGACCACACAATTTTTTCATAAGCAAAAGTGCAGGAACTGCTAGACTTAAAGTAAACACACTGTAATATATTCCAGGATCCGGAATCTCGCAGCATAATCAGCTATGGTGGCACTCCCTCGACTTCAACAGCTGTTGTTCCCCCGACTTACTTTGATCAGGATGGTCGAAGACTGCGCCAGGCTGTCTATCTCACGTTGCTGTCCCCGGAGGTAGTCGTGCAGCGGCGTGTCATCTTCCGGGAGGGGAGTCCCTGCTGTGACCTGGAAGGTCTGTTCATCTGTCATGATCTCAACGAGAGGCGGACGCAGATGCAGGGTTCAAGTCTAACACGTTTATTTCTTTTCTTGCACTCTCAACGTAAACACAATAAAACTGAAACAAACAAAACAAAAATAACCACAGTCCAAAAGGTTCAGAGCTGGAGCAGCGGGCGAGCGTGGCGAATGATTAAATGACTCCGCGAGGATCAGCCACCCTGGCTGATGAAGCAGCAAAACTTAGGAAGCACAAGTGCCTCAGACTTGAACTTGACCTTTGAACATAAATCTCCACCGGAAAAGCGCTCGCCCCAACTCTACTGCCTCGGCCTAGTCCTGTGAGAGAGAGAGAGAGAGAGGAGAGAAACAGCGAAATGGCACGTCTTGCCACACACAACGAGAAACAAACAGTGAACAGACAGGGAACTATGGGACCGGCTGGTTTAAATAGAGAGACACATGAGGGAGACACAGGTGAACTTGATTACGTGCGGAAGTGAAACATATACCCACGCAGACACACTAGGGGGGGACAAAGAGGCGACTCAGTAATCCAGTGAGCCAGATCTTATCCCCCCGGGACCGAGGCGGCACAGGTGTGACAGATAGACTGAGTTATTTTATATTGTTTTAATTTGCAAATTAACATTTATAGACTATAAACTACAATGTTTATGAATTATTAAACTTTATTGTAATAATGTTAACCCTTAGTCTATTATCTCTTAGAAAGGTTGATTTTGGAAGAAGTAGGATAGGCATCACTAAATGGAGGACCACAGTCCAGACCCAGACCAAGTTATAGTTCTATCTGGACCCTGATGCTTTTCTGATGAATGAGAATAATTAATATACCAGTAATCTAGTGCATCTATGAAAGAAAACACGGTGAGGGCGTGTAAAATACCTGAACTGAGAGTCCATTATGACAGAGCAACCAAAATCCTTTGATATTCATCTACAGCACAGAAATGTGCAAATGAAAATTCACTAAAGATGTATTAAAGATTGTTGTTACATATACAAGAAAATATCATGTGTACAGCCATCAAAGAGTAAACTGTCTCACATAGAGATCTGAATCCTAACACAAACATGAAATTCAGACCTTAGCAAGAAGAAACTTTTATTGACTGGAATTTTAATGTTTTAATGAATTTTAAAACAACGTGTCATATCTCTCTCAGAGGACATCAGGGATAAACGGATCTGAGTGATTTCACTCTGCTCTTAAGCTACTCGGACATGATTATAACATGCCATAAGCTCCATGTTTTCAAAGACAAGAGTGTATCCTGACTCACACAAGTACCTCTACAGCTTCTTGTGTTTTTATGGACACAAAAGGTACCATTAGTAAATAATTTGTGTGGGAGGAGAAAATAAACACAGGACACCCAAAAACATTTGACATCATCTGAATATGAATATCTGAGTAATTACATGTCCCAGGCAAACAAAATGAAATATGCTTCATGTTGAAAAATAAAAGATTTATTTCCCAAAATTCCAACTAAACATTCAAACGGATATAGATTTTCAGAAAGCTTCACAAATGTTCAATATACGCACCGCCTGTGACCGAACACACGTCAAGTCGGTAGTCCAGCTCCTGCCAAACACACCGTTGCATATCTTGCATAACATTCTCCAGTGACTAAATGGTTCTCTGCTTCCTCTAGGCTTGTACGAAGAGGGGGGAATAAAGATCATCCTTTTACATAGAAAAAAAATCACAAGGTGTCAAGTCAAGTGAACGTGGTGGCTGTTTCAACAGCACATTGTCATTAACACTGGCATGCCTGGTCCAAAAGTAAAACATTAAACCTAGTTAGTTTTTAATCATCTCATTAAAATTTGAGATAATTTGAGCGAGAATTGCTTATGTTGTAAGACTATGAAATGATGTAAATTTTTCTGGGAAACCCTGTAAATACCACATGTTTACGTATTGGGGAACAATAACTGCCTGCTATTTCTTATGAGACTGATTTAATTCATTAAACCATTATGTTTTTATCACCACTGTCAAAGGATTAAATGCTTTCTGTGCATAATTTTTCTTAACTGTTTAGCACCCATGACAGTTTCTTCTGAGCTTTCTCTATCTCAATTCCTGTGTTATGACCACAGGCTGCCACACAGTCTCACGCTCTCGACAATCGATCTTTTTCTCATGGTAGTTTTTGCACTCTGTTTGTGTAGCACCCCGATTCATAGGGTGATTACCCAGTTTTTGCTCTTCTGACACAGATATCTTCCCAGATATCACTGTCCCCAACCCCAACATCGCAGCAGTGTGAGTCTGAGTTAAAGCCCTCACATCCCAGGGCACGTCACACTATACAATCTCTCTGGATTGTCCGGAAGCAGTAATTTCTGTTTTCTGTATTTCACAGCAGGGAATTCATTATACGGTACACATGAAGCTGTGAATAAAAGGAACAAGCAACAACAAAAACACTTATTGTAATTCAAAGCCTTCTGCATTCTCTTCCGGACGCTGAAGTAGTGTTACTGTTACCGCTCTGGAGTTGATTATTTTCCTATAAGAGCCTGCCCTGAATGTTCACAGCAGTTGTCCAATGATGACCAATGTTATTTGGTAACATAAATAAATAAATAAAAATTACACATAGTATTTGTATTCTGTTTATATTTACATTTGTATGAAGGTGGCCGAGCAGTTTAATGCACTGTGTTCAAATCCCACTTCTTACAATAGCAGCAGTTTCTTTGTTTGTGGCTCAGTTGGTTAAGACTGCGGGTTACAGGGCTGTTGATCAGGTCGGGGACTGAGCTGCAGCACTGCCACGTATCCACTGTTAAGCCCTTGAGCAAGGCCCTTAACCTTATCTGCTCCAGGGGCGTTGTATCATACTGACCCCAGCTTGCTAACTGGGATATGAAAAAAATTATTTCACAGTGTTGTAAGGTACATGTGACAAAAAAAAAAAAAAAAAAAAAAATTCAGTTTTATCTTATTTAGTGTAAGGGTACAACCAGCTTGTCCCTGTTCCATCACTAGAGGGAGGCAGAGAGCTATGTGCTCAGGGCTCAGCTGGTTCTCATTTCTCTGGCCATTTTTCATTCCAGTTACTGAGCTCCCTATCACCTCTGTGTAAGTTTCCATGATGTTTGCTTTGTGTAGAGGGGCAATGTCATGCTGGACCAGGTTCGGACCTCTTAGTTCCAGTGATGTGATGATGCATGCAGAGACATTCTATACAATCATGTGCTTTAAACTATGCAGACAACCTTTCTCTTCAGGGAGTCCTGGTTGTCTCTCGCATATCAGGAAGCTCCCTTAAACTAACTTCCCTTAAAGTTTCCTCTTTTGAAAATCAAGACAGTATTGCAAGATATAATTATAAAGAAATGTGACTTTGTTTCTGAAAAAGATTCAAAAGTCAAGTCAAAGTTACATAAAAAAATGAGCAGAGGAATGTTTTTTAATTGTTAAGCCACACAGTGATCTATGAAACATTCCAGCATTAAAAAAAAAAACATCGAACATAATGCATGAACCAGTGAAAAACAGGTGCAGATGATGACAGATGATCAGGCCTGGTGATGCTGAATTGCTGGAATAGAAAAGAAGGGAAATGAGGTTGCTGCTGAGGTTACATAAACAACCAATTTAATTGCATATTTAGGAGCGTTGCAGCCTGTTACAGTAAAACATTTCTTCCCATTTCTTTCATTTAATCCACATTGTTCAGTTTAATATGAAGAAATGGGCCTTTGCACAGTATTGCGCGTAGATTTCTGGTTGATTTTCATAACTGACAGTAGGGTCCCATGGTTTCTTTGTCGCTATGGTTACATACACGAACGTGTTCCTAATATTTCTAACTGTCTGGAGGTGAGCTGTTGCCTAGACAGAGATTT
Source organism: Clarias macrocephalus (assembly GCA_011419295.1). Classification (NCBI taxonomy): domain Eukaryota; kingdom Metazoa; phylum Chordata; class Actinopteri; order Siluriformes; family Clariidae; genus Clarias; species Clarias macrocephalus. Next base: position 6,749 of record JAAGKR010007345.1, on the reverse strand, counting down.
AAGCAAGCGTATAAACAAACAAAAGGCTTATCGTGAGAAAGTAGTCTTACTTTGCTGCGCTTGTGGTGACTACAGCTTTTGTGCTGCTGCTGTTGTTCATGCCTATAGAGAGTTTTGTTTATAAAATGTATCATGTTTGATGTGTTGTGATAACAGAATTGTACGCTAGAACTGCCAATATTTAGTCATGTTAAGTATAGTTACAGCATTAAACTTAAAAGGTGAAGATATTTTGGGCAGATTTGTATGCACTATGTACATGGTTCACTCTAAACAGTGCCATGTCCCTGCAATCCTGGATGATCCCCAGATGTTTTCAAACCAAATGTGAGATAAATAGTCTCTCCAGTCAATCCTGGGTCAACATATAAATGTCACCTCTTTCACCTAGTGCAAAGGAAATGTCCAGGATTGAGGGAAGAAGGACACAGATGATCTTATACACAGAAGGCACATTTCTGGCATACTGTAAATATGGCCGTGCAAACAGACATTCAGGGTAAAACAGTGCGAACAGTGTTTGTAAAGTCCCACTTTTACACCCTATACACAGTCATACAGATGGGGCAGTAAAAAATGCGCGTCTGCGGGACAGGAATCTCATGGCGACTCGCGGCAGTGCGCGAGAATTCAAGAGACGCGATGTCGCAAGAAATACGAGACCAGTAGGTGGCAGTCATGTTTCAGGCGCAGTTTCAGGCGGTTAAAGTAAACGTGGGGAAATATTATTTACTGTAATATTTTCAGCTCTTAATATAATGACTTTTATTGTGAAAATGTGACAGAAAACAAAAGCTATTAAAAGTCATAACATTAAAATAACGACTATTATATAATAAACGACTAAAACTCTCCTTCTTAATATGCGTATGTATGGTTTGTATTATGGCATATAAATAGTGTCATGTCGATGTTTGCTACAGTACAGTATTAAATTATTTTTAAAGACCACAAACAATTTTTTTGTTTGTTTTTAAAGAAAGTTTCTGTAGGCCTATTTGCATTTCTATTAGCTTTTATCCTAATGTTTAGCCCAATACAAATAGCATTAGATTCTATTCACACTAAGTATAAATGGTTTTAATACAAAGACTTTGATAACTACAAGTGCAAATAGTGAGACTGTAGTTGTCCTAACTATTTCACAGTTTTCTTTTTTGTAAATGCAATTAAGACCAAAACATTCCAACTTCACCAGGTGCTTTTCAAGACATTGAAGGACAACAGTGAATAGACATTTTATATTTGCTGTTCCAAAACGGTTGCAGTAAATCCTGAGTCTGTTTTATGTGACGGACTGATGTGAATTCAATCAAATATCTATATATAATGTTGTTGTTGTTGTTGTAACAGTGTTCTCAAAAATACATACAGTACTACATTAATGTTGACAAACAGCGTTTAACCTCATCTCTGGAGGAAACAGTTGCGTGAGGACAGGTGAATGCAGCGAAACTTTACTCAAAAAGGAAACCGATGACTCCCTCATGATATTTTATAAACTGTATTTATAGTAAAGAACTGAACAGGTGTAAATCTATCAATCTATCCATAAACACATACGTTGGTCTCCGTTTCTCCCTCTGCGCTGCCACTGTCTGCTGAGCCGATTGAAAAATGCGTATAGAAGCAGCCGCCGTTTCATATCAAATGTAAAGGGACAATAATATTTTTTTGAGTTTATGGAGCTAATTGCAAAATTTTTAGGGGGGCTGAGCATGAATTTAGGGGGGCTAAAGTCTAAAAATGGCCTAACAAAACCCATGCATTTGTTTATGGGCAAACATAAGTGACAAATTCCATTTGCATTATTAAGTACCTCATTTCCAAAAGGAGTCGGCAATAGGAGAGAATTTTTGTTAATGCAATATATACTGTACACACAATATACAGTACAGAGCAAAAGTTTGGACACAGCTTCTCATTCAAGGAGTTTGAATTTGTATTATGGCAAGAAAAAAGCAGCTAAGTGAAGAAAAGCGAGTGGCATCATTACTTTAAGAAATGAAGGTCAGTCAGTCTGAAAAATTGGGAAAACTTTAAAAGTGTCCCCAAGTGCAGTCACAAAAACCATCAAGCGCTACAAAGAAACTGGCTGACATGCGGACCGGCCCAGGAAAGGAAGACCGAGAGTCGCCTCTGCTGCGGAGGATAAGTTCATCCGAGTCACCAGCCTCAGAAATCGCAGGTTAACAGCAGCTCAGATCAGAGAGCAGGTCAATGGCACACAGAGTTCTAGCAGCAGACGCGTCTCTAGAACAACTGTTAAGAGGAGACTGTGTGAATCAGGCCTTCATGGTAGAAGATCTGCTAGGAAACCACTGCTAAGGACAGGCAACAAGCAGAAGAGACGCGTTTGGGCTAAAGAACACAAGAAAGAAAACTCGCTGAATGAGAAGGTCTTTTGGTCTGTACTGTATAATATAATTTTCTTTTGATTTTGTAAAGCTGCTTTGAGACAATCTGTACAGATAGAGAAGGAACAGCCAATCAGAAGCCGTGTGTGGAAGTCTGTGATTGGCTGGACACTGGACGGAGTTGAGCGAGGGTACAGGCAGAGCCGAGCGTGCGCGGAGAACATGTTGAGCGAGCAGGGGAGACACTGCACGCGTATAGAGCGCTTTGTCTGCTCTCAAAATGTCGACCTGCGCGTTTAGAATTGTGGCAGGAATATAACGCCATAACTGCTAAACGAGCGTCTGGTACTTCCTTAAATAAAACACCTAGTACGACATCTTGTTAAAAACAAATCCACTGAACAAGCTTTTTCTTGCACGTAACACAAGTGTCATCATCATCATCATCATCATCTATTCATCTTTGGTATCTTTTTCCCATCTAGTAGGCATGTCTCAGCTGCTTGTCTTCATCTCAAATCTCTCTTCTAAGCTCGAACACTTTCTCCATGATGTTTTATGCTCTCCATTGTTTCTCCTCATCCTTGTACCCTACAATTGCTAGAACCCCTTCCAGTATGTACCCACCTTGTGCCCTAAGTTATTAGAAGTAAGCTCAGAGACACTGCATCCCTACACAGGATAAGTGGTAGAGATATAGTAGCTATAGATTCCTGAGTGGAACCCATTTTATTGTCATAGTCGTTCTACCTCAATCATCAGCGCAATGTGTATATGCCTTTCTGCTCACCGCTGTAGTAGGATGCCAGGATAAATACAGTCATTATTGTTTATAGGCTCAAGGAGGCGCTGATTGAAGTGCATAAGATAAATAGGAAAGCTTTAGCAAAGGTAAAGCACAAAATAATTTTCAGTAGCAAATCCTGCTTTGATGCTTTTATTTCTTCATTTAAAATTTTGTCCAGATCTGACCAGAAAAAAAGTAGTTAACTGCAGAAGGGTGACTTAAGAAATGTTGTTTTTAATAATAATAATAATAATAATAATAATAAATATTCATAAATAATAGTAGATTTTTTCATTAACCTTAAGAAAAGTTTGTTTTTTACATAATCTCCTTGCTTATGAATGCATCTTGTCCATCTGTCCGGCGATTACAGAACAGATGGACAAGAAATTGTGGATATTTCCGTTGCAGACTCTGCCGTTAACTCTCAGGCTCAGTAATGAAGACATTCAGTAATTTATACATCTTTCATCACCAGTAACGATGCTCTTTAAGAAACTTTCAGATTCCCTAGCGTAAACCGTTTCTGTTTATGTTCTTCTCTGACTTGTTTTGGTACCAGGTACACCATCAGCCCACATAAAAATCACTGCATGAACTGAAGTAACCTGTTCACACTGAGGAGACAGCAGCCTTAAACTGAAAGCACTGATATGGCAGACGTTTTAATATAACCAGAGTGCAAATCATTTTTGAATCACCCTTGTGATAATAATAATAATAATAATAATAATAATAGTATAATAGTAATAATAGAGTAAACAGGAATACACTTTTGTAAAACACACATCAGAGACAGTTTGTTTGGTCTGTTCACAAAGACAGAGACATTCAATTTCCTCTTTTAGGAGAGACGGAATCCACTTTAATTTGACTTTTCAGAAGCACTGCATACCAGGTACCAGTTCTGACTGTGCGCTTTTAGTTTGTTGTATTCATGAATAAATAGGCTTATAAATAGGAATGTGTGAAAGGACAGTGAAGTGAAGGTAAGTAAAAGTAAATACAGAGAAATGCAAAATGACATGGGAGGTGAAATATTTAACTAACATCCACCCTGATATAAAAAGTAGAACTTTAATTTTATTTACACAAAAGTTTATGGCTGCTGAATCTTTACAAGTGACCCACATGAGCACAAGTCTTGGCTATCGTTTGTTTTTTTTTACGCTACCGGTGACAAATCAATAACTTTTATTATTTATTATTGAAGAAAAAAAACAGAAACAATATATTTAAAGTATATTTATATATAAGTATAAGTAGATACAAAACATAACTAATTTTCATACTGCCCAACCCAACTACAATAATTTAACATTAATAACAGTAAAGTAGTTGGTTTTCTTGGTATTCAACAAACCAGCTTCAAATTTCACCTCTTTTTTTGCAGAAATTTGACCATATTTGTCCTTATCTGGCAAAATACAACACCTGTCCTGACTTTGGCGCATCTGACTGGGGCCATGGACACACTCACACACACACACACACACTGCCAACTGATGTCTGCACGCTGTTAAACACGGGGCACTCATCTGCTTTTAACTTCACCCCGTGTGTCCTCAAATGTTTCATTAGGTTGTTGTGACATTTGTTGCATGTTGCGGTGTCGGAAGCCTTTGTTGTAAAATACAGGCGACCGATTAGAATGTTTAGCTTAACGTCTTTTTATTTAAGCGTGTTTAGCTTAGCTTGCTAATGCTACCTGTTGCTGTCAGAGCAAGTGTAGTTACAGCGTTCATGTGGATGATGTTCTTTAAAGACTCTCTAAAGTACTACAAAGATTACTTGGATTTATATTATTAGAGCTTTCCGACTCGCACTCACATGCATAATCTCAGTCGGAACATCATTTTTCAAGACAGGGGTAGGCAAGTTCGGCCCTAGTGATTGGTCGTTCATGAACGATTGGTTCTCACCAAGTCAAGTCAAGTCAAGTCAAGTAGGCCTTTATTGTCATTCCAACCATATACAGTTAGTACACAGTGAAACGAAACAACGTTCCTCCAGGACCAGGGTGCTACATACATGCAACCACATAAATTTACAACATACATTTTACATTAAGTTACTCTAAAAGAAGAACTATCAATATTATACAAAGATACACAATAGACAAAGTGCACGTGCAAATGTGCAAACAAAGAGGTACATGACAGACACAACAATGTAAGACACAACAGTACTTTTTGATGAAGGATGAATTGAGGTAGTGGGAAGAGCAGCAGTAAACAATTTACATTGACAAGAGTAGTTTGTGCAAATAGCAATAAATATTGTGCAAAAAAATTGCGAGGAGCAGCACAGGTAGGTAGGTATGAGCAGATTGAGATGGATGTATATCAGTGTGATTGTGCCTGTGTGTATATCAGTTCAATCCAGATGTTATTTTAGTTTGTCTGAGTGATTTGTGTGTGTGCGTGTGTGTGTGCGTGTGTGTGTGTGTGTGTGTGTGTGTGTGTGTGTGTGTGTGTGTGTGTGTGTGTATGTGCATCAGTCCAGTCCCTTTGTGTTTAGGAGACGGATGGCTTGCGGATAAAAACTGTTTCTCAGTCTGGATGTGAGGCCCGAATGCTTCGGTACCTTTTTCCAGATGGCAGGAGGGTGAAGAGTGTGTGTGAGGGGTGTGTCAGGTCAGCCACAATGCTGGTGACTTTGCGGATGCAGCGTGTGGTGTAAATGTCTTCGATAGAGGGGAGAGAGACCCCGGTGATCTTCTCAGCTGTCCTCACGATCCGCTGTAGGGTCTTGCGGTCTGACATGGTACAATTCCCAAACCGGACAGTGATGCAGCTGCTTAGGATGCTCTCAATAGTTCCTCTATAGAAGGTGGTGAGGATCGGTGGTGGAAGCTGCGCCTTTCTCAGCCTTCTCAGGAAGAAAAGACGCTGTTGGGCTTTCTTACGCTGGTGTTGAGGGACCAGGAGAGGTTCTCCTCCAGGTGGACGCCCAGGAATTTTGTGCTCTTGACGATCTCCACAGAAGAGCCGTCGATGCTGAGCGGAGAGTGATCGCTCCGAGTCCTCCTGAAGTCAATAATCATCTCTTTTGTCTTTTCAACGTTCAGAGACAGGTTGTTGTCTTTACACCAGTCTGTTAGCCTCTGCACTTCCTCTCTGTATGCTGACTCGTCGTTCTTGCTGATGAGACCCACCACGGTCGTGTCATCAGCAAACTTGATGATATGATTGGAGCTATGTGTCGCTACACAATCATGAGTCAGCAGTGTGAACAGCAGGGGGCTGAGCACGCAGCCCTGGGGGGCCCCAGTACTCAGTGTGGTGGTGCTGGAAGTGTAGCTCCCGATCCGGACTGCTTGAGGTCTCTCGGTCAGAAAGTCTAGGATCCAGTTACAGAGGGAGGTGTTCAGGCCCAACAAGCTCAGCTTCCCGATCAGGTGTTGGGGGATGATTGCGTTGAATGCTGAGCTGAAGTCTATGTACAGCATTCTGACGTATGTGTCTTTCTTTTCAAGATGTGACAGTGCCAGGTGGAGTGTGGTGGAGATGGCGTCGTCCGTTGAACGGTTTGGACGATACGCGAACTGCAGGGGGTCTAGTGAGGGGGGCAGCAGGGTCTTGATGTGTCTCATGACGAGCCGC
>JAAGKR010007344.1:0-37309 GCA_011419295.1 Clarias macrocephalus | reverse complement strand
CAAATTGGACGAAAACTTAAGATCATTATGGACTCCATATCTGCAGTAAGAATGCATTCTTCAAGTAAAGTACTTATTTTCAGTGTACACATTTTAGTGAAGAAACCATATTCTACTTTAACACAATGCCTTTCCTTCTTGACTAGGAGAATGATGTTGATCTTGCAAGAGAGTGTGTTCTCAAGGGACTGTGTGTGTACCTCAATGAGGACCCACAAAATCTGGTGAGGGAGTACATGGTAAGTAATCCCATCAGTACAAGATTTCTGTATTTTGAATTGTGATCTATTCATGCTAATTGTTAGAAAAATCTTTTTGAAATTAGATAATAAGTAGTGACATGTCAGATCGATTGTAATCTTATTTTTCAAAATGGTTATCTCAAAATGAGTTAATTACCAAACTACCAATTAGTTAATTACCAAATTTATATTTATTTTGTAAATGTGCAGGGAGAAGACAAAGATGTCATCCAAGGGGCTATAGAGGAGACCACTGTTGGAATCTATGTCATCAAAGGACTACATGCCTGTGATACCCCAGAGGACATTGGCATTGTTCTTGAAGGCCAGACAGTTTTACAAGATCTGGATAATGTTGCATTAGCCACTGCCATGTTATTTGGCCTAATGTATGCTTTGAACTTGAACTACCCTTCTGAGCTGAAGTATACATTTGAAGTTCTGCAGAAAGTTGTCATGGAGCTTGAGGGAAACGCACTCTCCAACAAAGCCCAAACTCTCAAAAACAGACTCTTTCAGTGAACTGTTGGCAGGTTATGGTAAAGTGGACAGACTCTACGGTAGTTTCTCCACATTTGCCACTTCGGGAAAAAATGGACTGTTGTTGCATTTCAATGCACCGATTGTGGATTACATGTCTGGATGGACACCTTTGAACAAGCACTTGTTGAATACACTACAATGTGTATGCTACCTCACATTTTACTTAAATGTAAAACATTTGAGGAAAACTATGCTTAAATACTGCCTCCTCTTAGTTTGTTTTTTGATGCTGATATAAGGTAGCATACAAGTCGTAGTGTATTCTATAAGTGCTTGTCCAAAGGTGTACATCAGGACATGGAATCCACAATTCGTGCAATGAAAGAACAATAGTAATTTTTTAAAGAAGGCATAGGAAAGTATTGTACGTTCTGTCTAACATGACCAGAACAAATTTTGGATTTCATGTCTGGATGGACACGTTTGAACAAGCATATATCATATTTCACTTATTGAATACACTACATGTATGCTACCTCACATTTCATTTAAATGTAGAAAAGCTGAGCGCTTAAGGACTGCCTCCTCTTGGTTTTTTATTTATTTATTTATTGTATTTATGTATATATATTAGGATGTGTATGATGATTGTTTGTTTAGTTAAAGGTTATGCATTTAAATGTTTTCAGACTATACACACACCTGAGTTAGGATTGGTCTATTTTATACTTTTTGTTTGTTGTTTGGGCAGTTTTTAATTTAAATATTAAGATATTGAGAGGTGAGCGAGTCATTTACACAGACAAATTTACAACACTGAATTTTTTTGTATATAGAATACTTGCTTCCTAAAACTTTTTTTTAGAATCTAACCATTTATTGCAATCTTGTTTTGTTTAGTTTAGATTCTAACATGTTTATTGTAATCGCCTTATGGGATGATTTTTTTTTTTTAATAGCATTTCCTCTGCTAAAAAGGCTTTGAAATATAATTTCTGTTGTTGTATAAATGGTTCTTAAAGGAACACGGTGCAGTTATATAATCCAAGTTATACTGATTATGGAACATGTTATGTGGATGTATAAAGAGCCAAAAGGCAGAGTGTTTGATGGTGGAGTCCCATGTTAAAAGTGTCCAGATGACCGAATATAGTCCTTTTGTTGCAAGAAATGTTTGTTTGTTGTGTTATTGTAGCAGTTGCATGGATCATCTTACAGAGTTATAACAAAGTATGCTGCTGATTTCAACTTTATAGTGTAAGACTTGATTGAGCTATATACAGTAGGTTTATTTAACAGAACAATGCTGTGTGTACTTTTTCATATTAAACCACTGTTTCAATATAAGGTAAATAAATGCACATACAGTAATGACCGCTGGGATAGCCTCCAACCCCTGAGGGCCTGAACAGGATAAGCAGTTCAGATGATGGATGGATGGATGAATATCCAAAATATTAGATTAACATGAAAAAGTCATGTTTGTTTAACATAAGATTTTTTAATATACTTTGCTTAAAGCTTTTCGTTTATATTTACATAAAAAAACATGTATGTTTACTTAATAAAAACTTAGTACATTTATCAAACATTAATCATTTGAAGCAAACATAACTTTAATATGTGCAACCGATGTACAAAATTTTTTCATATAAATCCAACAGACTTTTTTTTTCAGTGTACATTTATTTGTGGTTAAATTCATGGAAAGTGGCTTTATTCAATTTCTGGACACACAGTTCAAGAAGATTTAAAGTTTAAAATGAGAACTCTTGGTTAACTAACTCTTAAAACTGATGACAACAACTTGTTTAGTCAACCCCAAATAAATCACCATCACTAAGAGAGAAAAAGCGATACGATACGATATCATATCATATGTAACTACGGTGCAATTAAAATTGCATGCCCCACTTGTGATTTGCACAAAAGAAGGGCAGCGAGCAGTGATTAATTTTTTGTGGTCTGAGGGTTGAACAGAGTTGAACAAGTTGAACAAGTTGAACAGAAGTGTCTAGATATCTGCAAACAAAATTTGCAGCAATACTGTAAGGAAGGTGGAAATTTCTTAAAGAGAAATTGATGACAAAACATAGATTCATTACTATGGGCCTGAGAGTAAATGGCAGAGTATGGAATGGAAACATCGTTAATCACCGTCTGTTAGGTTTTAAATGAAGAAGTAGTGTGTCCGAGCTAAGTTTTAAGCTAAGAGAAGAAGAGTTTTAGCTTGTTGTGTCCGCTGCACCTTGATACACTCACCGGTCCAGACCCGATCGACCGGGAGAGACAAACATACACACACACACACACACACACACACACACACACACACACACACACACACACACACACACACACACGCAGGCATGATGTCTGAAGATCTCTAGTTTATTCTCAGCAAGGAGAGCACATTTAAATGGTGCTATGTCCTGAACATCAAAAGAACCAGTCATTCACATCAGTTATACAGGGACCTGGAGACAGACAGGAGAGAGGAAATACATTTACATTCTCCTGATTAAACAAAAGGGTTCTAGCAGACAAGAGCCATTTGGATGTATATTCGTCTGTGTACAGGATATAGAAGGTGTTACCACAGAAGGCGTAAGGAAGCACAGTGAGGGGTCTGTTCTCAGGGCACAGGAATCTGAACTCATTAGATTACAATGTCTTACAATATTATAAAACCTTACACCGTCCGAGAAAATGTTCAAAACTCAATCATCAGCTGGAAAATTTATGAGGATTCTCAAGGGCCAGTATTGGAATATTCCAGGAAAAAGGTTCAACAGTGCTTGTTACAGTGAGATGCTTATTGAAGAGCTAAAGCCTAAACTTTGGATTAAACTCAAAGGGCTATTATTATACTATACTGTACTATACAGTGGATTGTGAAACCTCGGATTGCAAATAACATGGTTTGCAAGCGTTCTGCAAGACGAGTAAAGATTTTTAATACATTTTGACATGAAAAACAAGCAAGTCTTGGATTACAAATACCGAGTATTATGTATCACCCATGCGCTTCTTGTTTTGATCATGATCACAACTGAGCCAATGGTTTTTCTCTCTCTTGCACTGCGGAATTGTGGGTAATCGTCTCCCCGCTGGGTCTTAGTGCTTATATCTTACTGGTATAATCAACATCCGTGCATGCGTGTACTGTTTACTATAACACTGTGACCACGTATGTGTGCGTGAAAAACATCTTTTATTTTGTGTTTGTAAACGTGTATGTACAGCGTGTGTGTACTGTTTCTTATAGTACTCTTTCTCTGTGCGCGAGTATAAATTAAAAGCAAGTCTCATTATAGGGTGAAGATCCATCTTCTCTCTCACTCTTATGTGTGTGCGTGCGCGTAATTTGACACGCACACACTCTCTTGCCTTTACCCTCTATATTTGTTATTATTATAATAATAATAATAAATAAATAAATAAATACATACATAAAGTTTTGAGGACTGAAAAAAATCACTTGTAAAAAAATAATAAATCAATAAAAAACTGTGTAATGTTATAATTTTACTTTATAATCTTTTTTTCCTCTACAGGGCTGGCGAGACAGGGCTAGACAGGCGACAGGGCTGGAGACAGGGCTAGACAGGAGACAGGACCAGGGGCAACAGAGACTAGAGACCAGATGGGTTAGTGGTTAGTGAGGTTAGTAGCTACATGGAATACTTGGGACACTGGATGCTGACCTAACCGGGTTAGTGGCTAATGGGGTTAATGGCTAACCGGGTTAGTACTGACTTAATAGGGAAACAGAACACAAGAAGCAAAGCACACATGAGGCTATTCCAAACTAGCAGCTAACCTACTAGCGACCAGAACTACTAGCAGTCAATCCCACTAGAGGCTAGCCTACTGGAGGCTAACCCTACTAGCAGCCAAGGCCTACTAGCGGCCAGCCCTACTAGCGGCTAGGCCCTCATGTGGCTACACAAAACTAAACAAGACAGAACTATACCAGAAGGCAGACACTGGGGACACACAGAACAGAACTTACACAGGAGGAGACACAGCCTAACTAAACACTGAACAGGGCAGCTCCATGAATCCATCAGAACAAGGAACATACAGAAAACAAAACTAGAGCCCTCTGAAAACAAAGGTTACAAAACATAAACCAAATATAAACTTAAAGAAACAAAAAGGAATGCCCACATGACGGTATACAAACAAACAATCAACATTCAACAATCAACAATGCTCGACCAACAAAAACTACAGAGACAGAAACAGTGACCTCTAGTGGAGGTTCCTAACAATAATAGACCTCCATGCAGGTCAAATACACAATTTATTTGATAATGGGCTAGAGTAGATCACAGAAATAAATTGTAAACTGAGAAGCCAGATACAGATAGGTCTATTGGGATACACTTATAAAAACATCTACCAGTTGATCATATTTTTGTTTCAAAACTTGCACCTCCCTTTAAAAAAAAAAAATTAATAAAATATGCAATACTGGAAATTATAGTGAGGAAGAGAGTCCATCTCAACAGCACAACTGTTTGACAAATCTGTATATCTTTAGACTGTGGGAGAAAACTGGAGCACCCAGAGAAACCCACTAAGGATGGTTGAAACTGTGCCACCATGCAAACTCCGCAGACACACACCAAAGGCAGTGATTGAACCCTCAACCCTGGAGATGCGAGGCTACAGTGATTACCACTACGCTGCTACGCCAACCATAAAAATAATTATTATTGTATTGAATTTATGCTTTTAGAAAGTATAGACTTTATTAGTCAGCCTTAATGTCTTTATTTGACACTGGAGAGGTGATGGTCAGTTGGAAATGATGGCAGGCAGCTCTGTGGAATCCCTTTCATTGCTGAATCTTGTTGTGGCTCTTTGACTTTGGAACATTAAACTAGTTTACAGTAAGTGTTTCAGCATGAAAGTGAGATGCTCAAACGGAACAAATATGAGGGGAATTATAAAACATAAATGCTTGGTCTAATGCCCATCTTCCAGTAAAGATTTCTGCAGAGGATTTGAGATCTTATCTATGGTTGCTTCAAGAAAAGAACAGCATGTCTAACCCCTTCCTTAGTCTGCAGGTTTCAGCTTAAGTGGAGGAGAAATTGATGATAACTATAAATAAGGTTAGTTTCACAACCTATGCTGCCACAGTTACTGACTCTGGGTTTAACTGAACTGGCTCTTAAAAACTGAAACCCCAACGTTTCCTTAAATTCAGGCTCAACAAACCCTCACCACCAGAGTGCAATGCCATGATGCAATAAATCACTGACCACTATTATTGCCCAATCCTATCACTGATCATCACTGTTCTGGATGACCAATCACTGAGTGTTATTCTTTTCAATGACTGATCCTTTCAAGCATTGTTTACCTGAGCACTTTGTTGTTTTTGATTATGGTGACACAGACTGAGCATAACCAGATTCTTCAAGTCAAACCGGTCACACCAGATTCTTTCAAGTTAAGACTGAACATGCACTATACCCATGTCTTTATTTTTAACCAGGACAAATCCACATTTGTTCTGATTTTTAAATTACTATTTATTTGATTAAATTGTATTTAGTAATTTTAAAAATCGCATTGACTGTCAGTCCTTATATTGTCATTTTGTAATAATAAGAAATCCTTGTCTTGAGTTATTTTTATACTATAGTAACCATTAATGGTACTTTTATTCCCCAGCATAGTGAACTAGAATGAGGCTGTTTTTATTGACTTAGATATCAAATCATGTTCGTAAGTTGCTGTGGATAAAATTCAGTTAATCTAATATTTGTATTTATAGACAGCAATTCTGAAAACAAACATCTGTAGAACATCTTTAGACTAAACAGTCTAAAAGAAAACAGAATAACATCAGCAGATGGACACAATCCTACATTAAAACTCCATGTAACTTATAGTGTGTACAATGCACCAACAATCAGAATAAAATTTTATATGTGAGTCTTACCATCACAGGTGATCACTGACATTAAAAGACAAAAAACAATTATCAGACCAGTCGCCATATCGGAAAAAAGAAAACACAGCAGTAAAAATAATTCTATTTTCATTTTAACTTATCAAATCACATGGGTAGCAACTGGTTCTGCAAGTTCTCTCCCTACCTACTGAACTGTGATTGGACACGAGATGGCGGTAAGTAATCTGGGCAGAGGTGGCAGAAATACACAAATTAAAAACTCAAGTAAATGTATAAGTACTTGACTAAAATATACTCCACTACAAGTGGAAGTACTCCACAAAGAAACTAATTTTTCTGGATATATTTCTGACTGACTAATAAACAGTATTTTAAAGTATTTTAAACAGAAATTAAAGTGCTACTGTTAATAATATGAATGTGTAAGTCTGGTAGAGATTTGTTGTCTGCAGAAATCCAGTCTTGTTCGTTCCGTCACAAAATTAAAGTATAAATAAAGAATAAAGAATAATAAAGAATAAAGAAACATACAGTTAATTAGCTGTGTTCAGATTTTTTACAAGTTTGTGAAACCTTTTTATGATTAACAAGTTAAAATGTTTTAGACACAGGTTTTTTTTTTAACATGAGTTATAGTAATGATTTGCCAGGTTGGTTTAGAGAGGAGTGACACTATCAAAGTTTTAAGTCTAGGGACATGTTGATTAACTTGAGAGATGCCTTACAACAGTGCAAGTAGCCACTCTGCACTGTTTCTAGTATTATTACAAGGAGCGGTGGCTTTTCAGATGTCAAATCTAAATCGTTGATTGTCTTTGTTAAAGGTTTCAGCTTCTAATAGCAATGCTGTAGTGATTAGGAAAATGTTATAAAATAATAATAAAAAATATATATCTAGAGAAATGTGAAAAATAATAACGGAGAGATTATTAAGTTACTGAAGCTAATAAAAAAAGACCTGGACATGAAGCAATGACTTGTTAGAGACAGGATTTGCCATTCATTAAACAAATGGCAAGCAGAGTTGTTAGCATCTTTCCTTACTTCGAAATTTAAATTATCTGCTACTCTGTATAATGCAGGTAGTCGATGCAATTACAAATGTGCATAATACAATCATACAGAATGCAATAAGGTTAAAGCTTAATATATAAAAAGTAAAAAGTATACTAACATCATGCTTTTACCAATATTTGGATTTAAATGTTAAACATACTTCAAAATAATTGTATTTTCAAATTTATTTTGGGGAATATATTTTGTATTAATAAGTATGTATAATAAAATATGTTCAAAATAACCATTATAATAATGTACAGAAAGCATGCATTAGAATACAAATTTTGATATACTATAATATCAGTAAATTTTCTGTTCAGTTTGAATGTAGTTATTTATGCTTATATTTCAGTGCACTACACTCTCACGCGAAACTCACTTCTACAGATTCAAGTGTTCTTGGGTCACTTAACATGACAAAGCTACACTAGCTCAAAATATGGCAGCATTATAAATTTTCCATAATTCTAGCCGACCAGAGAGTAGATAAGGGTCAACACCAGACAATCAGAAACTGGTGGGCACATTCTGACTGCCTGTTTCTGATCATCTGATCATTGTCCTCCACTTCTGGTTTTGAATTTGGTGTGTAGAATGCTTTACCATTGAGAACATGCATTCAGTCCTAAAACCCTTTACTGGTAACACATTTGCAATACATTAGTAATATAAGATTGTGAGAAAGATTGTGTTTGCACTAATTGATGTAATAAAGTATATATTTGTTAACCACAAAGTGTATTTTTTTAATAACTGGAATTGTGCAGAAGTATATAACACCATACTAATGCTGCAATAAAAATGTATTCCAGAATGTACACATCCATATACTGTAAGTGTACTGAGTGTACTTGAAGTTGTTTTTTGTAATTTAATTACAATTTAATTACTGTTAATACAAAATTTCAAAATAGCAAACTTCAAGTACAGTTATCATTAGCCTGGCTGCAAGCATGTGGGTGGCATGGTTTGGCATGCTAGGAATTAATAAACTTGGCAAACGTTTTTTCACAAAGAGATAAGCTTTCTAAAAAAACACAAGAAATCAAGACATATCAACCTGTACCAGATCACACACAGGCTGCCTGACAGAGAATATGTGCACATAACTAAAGCACAATGGCAGTTATAAATCCTGCTAAAAGTTAAAGCATGTGTCTTGGAACTGGTCAATGAGTTTGTTAAGCTCTGGGTTGTGTGTCAGTGATAAGTGGTCTCCTCGCTTCACCAGTTTGCATTCCTGTTTCTGAGGAGAGATATTGGCAAGAGTTAAAAACAAACCTTCTCTTTATCTCTTTAAGATTCTCAAAAAGATAGTAGGATAGATGTGTTATGGAATGACAGACTCCACTGACAGGAATATAGAAAACCCGAAAGGGCGCTTGTATTTACAATGAATAATAAACTGTTTTGGATGAGGAGAGTGAACCAGAGTCTTATCTGATATGATGTTGGAGCTGGTGGACAGATGATCATAAACGGTGGAAACTGTAGCAGGACACGGAAGCCGGGCAGACAAGGAGGTGAGTAGACACGGCGTGGGATGATCACTTGACCCAGGTGAAGCATGGAGTCTTTGTCCGTAGGGGAGACCAGACATTGAGTGAAGGGAAGTGAGGCATATTTGTATTGTGTTGGTGATGAGGTTCAGGTGTGTGTGATTAGAATTCGGGAGATTGGGAGCATTGATTGGAGGCGGAGTCTGGCGTGTCTGTGAGAGAATCCCGGCCCCTCCATGGACCACTCCTGAGGGCCACAGGAAATGTCAACGGGGTAGACGACCTCTACAGGCATGTCAGGGTCGTCGTTACTCGAGTCGTCCACCTTGATGATGGGTTCTCAGAATCTCCGTCACAGCGTAAATTATTCCATCCTCTAGATCCAGAGCCGGGGGGTGGGGTTCATCGTCATGACCAGGCTCTGTGGACACAGGAAAAACAAGTGAGTGATATGTTTTGAGAAGAGAAATGTGAAAGGTGGGGTGAATTCTGTATGTGCGGGGTAAACTTGACATATGTGAAAAGGTTGATCTGTGAGATGTTTTTGAAGGGACCGATGAATCGGGGACTCAGCTTCTTGCAGGGCAGATGAAGACAGATGCCGCGTGTGGAGAGCCAAACCTTTTGTCCAGGTTGGAAGGCAGGAGTGTTTGCTCTCTCCACGTCAGCGGTAATCCATTGTCTTATAACGCTCTCTGTAGATGTTGATGAGCTGATTTCCAAACACTCCCACTTTCCTGGAAACCAGCATTGATTGGAGGCGGAGTCTGGTGTGTCTGTGAGAGAATCCCGGCCCCTCCATGGACCACTCCTGAGGGCCACAGGAAATGTCACCGGGGTGGACAACCGCTGGTACTTCTGACGGTTCTCCGTTCCAGGTTAACAGTGGAGGTTGGTAACCAAGTACGCACTGAAACGGAATGAGTGCAGTGGAGGGTTGACGGAGGGAGTTTTGTGCATACTCGGCCCAGGCAATGAACTGGCTCCAGGAGTGCTGATGATCATGACAGAATGTATCTGCCTATCTCCTGGATTTTACATTCAAGTCTGCCCATTACTTTTGTGGATGGTACCCAGAAGATAGGCTTACAGTCACACCTAGGAGTTTAACCCTTAGGAGTCTGAGGGTGATTTGGGGCCCTGAAGAAGTTTTGACATGTCTTAACATTTATATATTTTTCAGTTACTTATAAACATATAAATGTCGTAAAGGCTAACTACAGTCGTGGTCAAAAGTTTTGAGAATTACATAAATATTAGAAATTGGAAAAGTTGCTGCAATTATAAGTTTTTATATTAGCAATGTGTATATACTCCAGAATGTTATGAAGAGTGATCAGATGAATTGCATAGTCCTTCTTTTCCATGAAAATTAACTTAATCCAGAAAAAACTATCCACTGCATTTCATTGCTGTCATTAAAGGACCTGCTGAGATCATTTCAGTTATCGTCTTGTTAACTCAGGTGAGAATGTTGATGAGCACAAGGCTGGAGATCATTGTGTCAGGCTGATTGGGTTAGAATGGTAGACTTGACATGTTAAAAGGAGGGTGATGCTTGAAATCATTGTTCTTTCATTGTTAACCATGGTGACCTACAAAGAAACGCGTGCAGCCATAATTGCATTGAATAAAAATGGCTTCACAGGCAAGGATATTGTGGCTACTAAGATTGCACCTAAATCAACAATTTATAGGATCATCAAGAACTTCAAGGAAAGAAGTTCATTCTTGTTAAGAAGGCTTCAGGGCATCCAAGAAAGTCCAGCAAGCGCCAGGATCGTCTCCTAAAGAGGATTCAGCTGCGGGATCGGAGGGCCACCAGTGCAGAGCTTGCTCAGGAATGGCAGCAGGCAGGTCTGAGCGCATCTGCACGCACAGTGAGGCGAAGACTTTGGAAGATGGCCTGGTGTCAAGAAGGGCAGCAACGAAGCCACTTCTCTCCAAAAAAAAAAACATCAGGGACAGATTGATCTTCTGCAAAAAGTATGACAAATGGACTGCTGAGGACTGGGGCAAAGTCATATTCTCGGATGAAGCCTCTTTCCGATTGTTTGGGGCATCTGGAAAAAGGCTTGTCCGGAGAACAAAAGGTGAGCGCTACCATCAGTCCTGTGTCATGCCAACAGTAAAGCATCCTGATACCATTCATGTGTGGGGTTGCTTCTCATCCACGGGAGTGGGCTCACTCACAATTTTGCCCAAAAACACAGCCATGAATAAAGAATGGTACCAAAACACCCTCCAATAGCAACTTCTTCTAACAATCCAACAACAGTTTGGTGAAGAACAATGGATTTTCCAGCACAATGGAGCACCATGCCATAAGGCAAAAGTGAGAAATAAGTGGCTCAGGGACCAAAACGTTGAAATTTTGGGTCCATGGCCTGGAAACTCCCCAGATCTTAATCCCATTGAGAACTTGTGGTCAATCCTGAAGAGGCAGGTTGACAAACAAAAACCCACTAATTCTGACAAACTCCAAGAAGTGATTATGAAAGAATGGGCTGCTATCAATCAGGATTTGGCCAAGAAGTTGATTGAGAGCAGCCCAGTCGAATTGCAGAGGTCCTGAAAAAGAAGGGCCAACACTACAAATACTGACTCTTTGCATAAATATCATGTAATTGTCGATGAAAGCCTTGGAAATGTATGAAGTGCTTGTAATTATATTTCAGTACATCACAGAAACAACTGAAAAGGCAGTTTAGCAGCAAACTTTGTGAAAAGTAATATTTGTGTCATTCTCAAAACTTTTGGCCATGACTGTACACTGTATTCAGCACAAACTGGGCTACTGTAGTATGTGAGCAGCATGTATGTACAAATTTGTACTTTGGAGAAAATAACAGTTATGCGTGATTATTGAAAACAACTAAAAAATATCACTGAAATAAGTTCACAAAACACATTCATAACATTTATTTACAAGACTTTTGTTACCTGGATCTTGTAGTCTAGAGTTTTTACTTCAAAATGATCTAATAATCATCTTGATCACTCATTCACAAAAAAAAAACAATATATTCATTTACATTTTCTAAGACACTTTCTGTTTAGAAAGGCTGTATGCGAGGAGTCGTGAATGATCATGAATAATGCTCTACTTCACACCAGAGAAGACAAAGATCCGAATAATGACCTGCATAAATACCCTTTTAGTCAGGTCTGTGACAGAGGGAAGTGCTACAAGAAAATAATTTAAGGGCAAAAACATATTTCTTTGTTTGTAGTTTATTTAGAATAAATCAAGATTCACTTGCAAGAATCTCAGGAACAGTTCAAGATAAATAAAATGTGTAAAAACAGACATTCAGGGTAAAATAATGCAAACAAAAGCAGCGAATGATACAAAAACCCTACAAAAATTCAGGGTAAAACTGAAACAGAGCAAAATAAAGTGAAAAAATATATTCGGTTAGAAAAGTGCTCCAAGATAATAAAAAAAACAACAAAAAAACTGATACAGACATTCAAAGCAAAATCGTGCAAACAGGAAAAGTGCAAGATAAAATGGATTTATGGTGTCTACAATCACACATCCCTGTGCCACTCTTGAAAGCAGTTCCTGTTCAACTGAAGACACAGGGGAACATTGCATGCTGGCATCTCCAAGGTTTTTGCCAACTGCCATGGACTTTGCAATGCACACACAACCTGCGACCTGCAGTGGCAGCATCTCTGGCGTCTGAGGTCAGCACAGCTACTGGAACTGGTATATGGTCAGTACTTGTCCGTTTTGGTGCTACTTCCTGTTAGACACCACAAAAGTCTTTGATAAGTTGTTACATAAACTCTTTAAGGTTACAGGTTACCATATAGTTCTTTATGCACAATGAAAGCACTGGTGGCAACAATGTCCAAGAAGTGTAAAAAAAATCTTCCTGTACAACTTCATTGTTTTGTGCTGTGCGGTATAGTACTGTAACAGCTGATTAGACAGGCCAACGCGCCCCCCCTAAAAGTTTACAGTCCAAGAGAGATGTCACAGCATCATATGATAGTCCATGGCCAATGGGAAAGTTGTTCTTTCCTGTGTACACAGAAAAGTCCATAGTGTATCCATTTGAAGAATCCGCAAGAGCAAACAACTTGAAGCCCCACCTAGTTGGCTTAGCTTTCATGTACTGTGTCATTCCTGCCACCATTCTCTCATCCACAGCTACATTTCTTCTGGGATGATAGATAGCTTTGCAAGCATGACAGATAGTGTCCATAAGAGGTCGAACCCTCTTATGGACACTATCCGTCATGGTCTCCTATTTTCGCCCATTGATGTAGTTAATTAATTAATTAATTTTTTAATATAAAACCAAATTGGCCTAACAATACCCCAACAATTAAAACACACAAAGATGACGTTAATTTTTTTTTATTCTTCCAAAACTAGCCAATTTAAAACAGTAATTTGTATAAAACAGGTGAATAGAAGTTGTATTTTGCTTACTGGTCAGTAAGGTCAGTAAAATACCTGGATAACACCAGCTGCTTATCAGTCTTATCAGGCTTATCTGTTTTTTTATATTAAAGTATCCATTTTTAAAAACTATCAAAGATGGAACATCTTTGTTTTCTGCAATGTGTAAACCTGACCAAACATCATCCGCAAAACTGGTGCACAGTCATCCAGGCCCTCAAGGTCATTCATGCTCCTCAAGTATCTCCGAAAGGCCAGCCGTCACCCCACTGAGCCAATCCTCCACTGCAGAGCTCTGGTTAAAGAGAACAAGGGAATTTACTAAAAACAAAGAAATAAACTTGACAGAATATCTATTTTTGATGAAAAAATAAAAGACATTAATAAGCCTATATACCACTAGAGTGTGTAAAATACTGTTTTAGGAATTCTGGAATGTAAGTAAACTGCCTGTGCTGAATGTAAATAAACCTTTGAACTGTTAGCGTTAGCCGCTGTCTGTCTGTATTAACGTCTGCATTAAATTAACGGGAAAATACTTAATACAAGTTTCATAAAAAGAAGTTAAGCGATATAACACTCGTATATGAGCATTAGTGCAACTCTGAAGCCAAATTATAACTGACCGAGTACTAAAGCCGCCCTACTGCTTACCTGCTCCTACTGACTGTTAAACACTTCAGGGTTTTTATCCAACTTTGGTTAACTAAGCGCTCGCGTTACCGTGTACAAGTCTCGGCCAGAGTGGGGAAAAGACAGCCCCAGCTTGTGTCCCTCGTGGACTGACTCCATTGATATTCCAGTCACAGAAATAACCTACAGATTAACTCAAAATAAATAAATGCTGAATTGATCTAAATACAGAGGACAATCAGTCAGATTCTCTCAGTCATTTTCAGAGGGCACAAACAATCTCCTTCTAAAAATACCCTCAGCTCACAAAACTCTATATTAATCAGTTTCTCGGTTAGTGTAGCCTCTGTAATAGCAAAGGTAATAGTATTTCTGAAGATTTATCGTCTTTTTGAGGGAAAGAGTAACATTGTGAGTTTGTGAAACTGTCAGTAAGCTGTAACTCCAGATTTGGTAAACACCTGATTAAGTTACCTAAATTCACATCTGACCGCTGCTGGTGCTGCCATTCAAAATGGCCAATAAAAATAAATAAATAAATAAATAAACTGAGAACTAAACTGTAAACTAACCCAAACACCCTTAATAGTCCATTAAACTCTCATCTTCATATCCATATTGTAGTTTGCTAGCATCAGTCCGGCGGGGGTGAGGAGGGTTAAAATCACGTGATTGCTACACGGCATCTAAATTGCTGGCTTCTGTTAACGTCTTCTTGAGCACAAAGCGCCATCTAGTGGTGGCAGTCGGTAAATTAATAAATAGTGCTTCAGTGGGTGTGTTTACTGTGAAATCTTGATATGCCTTTCTGGAAGGAGAGGGAGGAGGGATCACGGCAGCCACACGCCATTCATATGCCACTTGCCCAACCCTGGTAGTTGTGAGTGGCTCCTAGGCCTACATAGCCTACATCACAGACACTATGTTAACCACCAAGACCATCAAGGTGCTCCCAAACCACAAGCCATGACTTAACATGAATATGGGGTCTCTGCTCAGGGTGAGGAATGCTGTCTACACATCAGGGGATAGGCTGGCTTACACTAATTCCCAAAAAGAACAGAGGAAGTGCATTAAAGAACCCAAGCACAGGTACCAGCAGCGCATAGAGGGCCAATTTAACAATAACTCCCCTGCAGGACGTTGTAACAGTCATGGGCCTGTTGGCATGTTCTGCTCTACTCACCACAAGGGGGCTCTCAAGTGCTCGTGCATTGGGTTTAGAAGTAGGCCATGTAGTAGAAAAAGAGAGATCTGTTTGGGCAGAGGAAGGCATGGTTTTCCTGCTGCATCACCAAATTGAAGCTCTCCTGATTGAGAAACTTTTAGTTTCCTGCTCAATCGAAGTAAGATTCTTTTGAATTAATTTTCTCAAAGCATTTTAGGTTTGTTTCTCTGTCAGTATCTATAATATTCATTACAACAGTGTTTGTGTTTACTTTACGGCTATGTTTTGCTAACATTTAATTACCCTTCGTATTTATAGAAAAAAGGACTCCTAGATGTATATTATTGACTGCGTTTTCTGTGATATGAGAGAATCAGTAGGATTTCTATTCATGAACTTTGCTGTCATCGCTTGTGACTCCTAATGGATTTATTGCACAAGGATTAAGAACAAACTTTGGTGTGGATCTTGGATAGACTATCTTTTGGATCTATTCTTCTCGTATATCTCTAGAATCACAAGGATTACAAGAATCACTTTTCATTCATCAATGAATATTTCAAGGTTTCTTACAAACCATCTTCATGTATACATTGTCTGAATTGTGTTTATTATTTTTTTCAAAGATTTATTTGCTTGTTTTCTCTGTTTGTTAATTTTTTTTCTTCTCTTGTGTGCTTACTGTTACTTGTTTATATATATATATAAAGTATAAACAAGTATATATTACAAACATTTCTATCTATCATTCTGAAAGATACAGATCTAATAGTACCAATCATTTTGGGCATGGACTTTCTGCTGACCACTGGGATTGTGTTGGACTTTCGAAAAGCTTTTCGAAATTCTTTGCCTTTAACAGAAGATACTGCTGAAGAGCTAACCTTTCCTTTCTTTACCAACGTTAGCTGTCCCAAAGTACATTTTTATCTGTTTTACCCCCACTTCCAATAACAGATGTAACTTTGGAGACCATACACCAACTTGTCCAAAAAGCCGATACACAACTTCAGACTAAGGAGAAGCTGGAAAATCTGATGTTTGAATGGCCAACCGTTTGTACACATGAAATTGGTCATACAAATCTGGTAAAGCATTGCATCATTACCACCTACGAAATACCAGTCAGAAAAATGGCTTACAAAGTTTCCAAAGACAAAGTTACATTGACGCAGAAATTGAAGTGTTGTTAGTGAGAAAAATCATTCGTCCTTCCGTGTCACCTTGGGCTTCACCTGTCGTATTAGTTCCAAAGAAAGATGGTGGATCAAGACTTTGTGTTGATTACCGGGGTTTGAATACCAAGACACATCTTGATGCCTATCCCATGCCACAGATATCTGATATATTGGACTCCCTACATGGGGCCACTGTGTTCAGCACACTTGATCTCAAAAGCGGCTATTGGCAGATGGAGATGGAGACAGACAGCATCAAGAAAACTGCATTTGTTGCAGGTTTATTTGAATTCTTACGTCTAGGCTTGAAAAATGCTGCTGCATCATTCCAGAGATTGATGGAACACGTTCTTAGAACATTAAAAGGAAAATGTTGTCTTAGTACATAGATGATGTCGTTGTGTATTCACAGAGTGAACTAGAACATCTGCAATATCTCAATCAAGTTTTCAAATGCCTTCATGATTCTGGCCTCACACTAAATTTAAAGAAATGTAACTTCATTCAACCAGCCTTTACATTTCTTGGCCATGTTGTTTCTGCTGATGGGATAAAAACTGATCCAGCTAAAGTAGCAGCAGTAAATGAATTCCCAGTTCCGCAATCTCTTAAGAACGTTCAACGCTTTCTAGGAATGGCAGACTGGTAGCTTTTCTTGGCACACCTTAGGCCCCTTAGTGCCAAATGGGCATCGTTTAAATGACACGGCCTACCTGAGCATTGTTTTTGACCATGTCCATTCCTCTATGACCACCATGTCCCCATCCTCTGATGGCTACTTCCAGCAGGATAATGCACCATGTCACAAAGCTTGAATAATTTCAAATTGGTTTCTTGAAAATGACAATGTGTTCACTGTACTAAAATGGCCCCCACAGTCACCAGATCTCAACCCAATAGAGCATCTTTGGGATGTGGTGGAATGGGAGCTTCGTGCCCTGGATGTGCATCCCACAAATCTCCATCAACTGCAAGATGCTCTCCTATCAATATGGGCCAACGTTTCTAAAGAATGCTTTCAGCACCTTGTTGAATCAATGCCACGTAGAATTAAGGCAGTTCTGAAGGCGAAAGGGGGTCAAATACCGTATTAGTATGGTGTTCCTAATAATCCTTTAGGTGAGTGTGTAATATATATATATAGAGAGAGAGAGAGATAGATAATCATCTTGAAGACTCATTTACAGAAAACAATATTTTCATTTACATTTTCTAAGTCACGTTTTGTTTAGAAAGGCCGTATGCAAGGAGACGTAAATGATCACGAATAATGCTGTAATTCACACCAGAGAAGACAAAGACTTGAATAATGAGCTGCATAATGACCTTTCAGTCAGGTATGTGACAGAGGGAAGTACTAAAAGAAAATAATTAAAGGACAAAATAAATTTTTTTGTAGTTTATGTAGGAACTGGCAGGCCACCTCAAAGGGAGCTGTTGAACGAGAAAGAGACAGTTCGCGACATCAGCAAATAAGTAAAGAAACGGTTACTCCTTCCCAACTCAGAAGGTGCAGATCTGCAAAAAGCAACTTCCTTGCACAAGAGAGAAGCATCTCACATCTCCGCTCAAAACGGTGTAGAGCAGCACAAGTTCCTTGAATAGGTTTCACAGCCCCCTGGCAGTTGCTGACCACCCAGAATGCGTTTCCTCTGGGCCCCAGAACAGAGAACATACAAAGCTTTAGGGACATGTACTATGTTAATCAGTTAAAGTTTGCCACTAGGGCAGATATAAAATTATGTGTGTACATGTAGAATGTATGATGTCTTTGTGTTGTGTTCAACATGTTTATCATAAACGTACGGAGTGTAATCAACCTGTACAGCCCTTGCTATAGATGAAGGTGTTGAACGGGTATGCAAGACATGGGATGTTTGGTACTCTAAGGTTTCATAATATTGTAAGACATTGTAATCTAATACAGTGGAACCTCGGATTGCGAGTAACGTGGTTTACGAGTGTTTCACAAACCGAGCAAAATTTTAAAATAAATTTTTAATGGGAAACCGAGCAAGTATTAGTTTACAAACGCCAAGTATCATGTATCACGCATGCGACTCTTATTTTGACACCTAGTGTCACTCTTGCACTGCGGAATTGTATGTAATCAACTCCCCTACTACGTCTTTGTGCTCGTTCCTTACTTGCATAATCAACATCTCCCTCTCTCTTTCAGTGTCTCTTATATGTGTGCGTGTGTCACAAACACACAGAAATGCTGCTCTGTCACGATTCTTTTCAAAAGTAAGGTGCTGTTTCATTTGTTTTGTTTTACTTTACCACAGTGATTCTGTTAGTATGCTCACGCCAGTGTCAGAGAGATTTATTTTTTTCCTGTTAAAATGGTGTTTCTGTTGTGTACATCCGTTTGTTGTGCAGCTTAAAATGTGATTCCGTTAGTATGCGCTGATGCCAGGCTCAGAAATATATTTTTTTCCTGTTAAAACGGTGTTTCCACTGTGTGTATCCGTTTGTTGTGCAGCTTAAAAAGTGATTCCGTTAGTATGCACTCACGCCAATCTCAGAGAGATTTCTTTTTTTTTTGTTAAAACGGTGTTTCCGCTGTATTTGTGTTTGTTTTGAAACTTAAAATGCAAGGTGGGGAGAGGGAGGAGGAGTGTTACTGTATAAAACAGTAAATTTTTATGTATTTCTTTTTTGAGGCTGCGGAATGAATAATTTGAGTTTTCATGATTTCTTATGGGAAAATTATGATTTGGTTTACGAGTGTTTTGTAACACGAGCCCACTTCCGGAACGAATCATGCTCGTAATCCAAGGTTCCACTGTAATGAGATTCCTGTGCCTTGAGAACAGCCCCCTCACTGTGCTTCGTTACGCCTTCTGTGGTCACTACTTCTATATCTTGTACCCAGACGAGTATACATCCAAATGGCTCTTGTCTGCTAGAATCTTTTTATTTAATCAGGAGAATGTAAATTTTCTCTCTCCTGTCTGTCTCCGGGTCTCTCTATGACTGACATGGTAACGACTGGTCTTTTTGATGTTCATGACGTAGCACCGTTTAAATGTGCTCTCTTTGCTGAGAAGAAACAGAGATCTTCAGACATCATGTCTGTGTGTGTGTCTCTCCAGGTCGATCGGGCCCGGACCGGTAAGTGTATCAAGGTGCAGCAGACACAACAAGCTAAAACAATATAATAAATAATAATTCAATAAATAAAGAAAAAGAAATATCTTCCCCAACTCTTTTGAAATTAACTAGAACTTTCTTTTTCAACTCTTTGCTTTATTTCAACAATTACACTCTAAACATATTTTACGGTATTTTTTGTCTTGTTTATTTCTGTAAAATGGCTGCTCTTTTTCTCTTAATTGTGTTTTTTTCATGCTGGAGAAACGCTCCCTAGAGGAGAATAATAGTTCCTAGCCCATTTTTTTTTTTTTTTTACAAATTAGGAATCTTATAATTACCTTAAATTTAATGGGGTTACATCTGCATTATTAGGGTCCAAGCACTGAGTCCGCAGGGCGGTATTGCTTTTCTATGGATTATTTATTGATTTATTTATTTTAATGATTTTTCTTTCAATCATCCGGGCACTTTCGGGGGTCTTAACATACTCACCAAAATTTGCACACAGATCGGAATCTGCGGCCAACAGGTCCTCAGTGGGGCTTGGCCCGGGGAGTCGCACACGCTCTGCACAGCGCCCCCTAGAGTGTCATGCATCATAGCTCAGACGCACTTGCACCTATACTTATAAAACTCGGTGAACATTTAGATCTCATCAAACTGAACAAGTTTCGTGCTGCATGTCATCAGGTGTAATCAACAGGAAGTGAGTTATTTTGTGTTCTTTGCAAAACGCACCCAATGGAATTTGAAATACTCCTCCTACGGAATTATTAAAATTTCCACCAAACCAGGCAAATATGATCTTAATTAGTTGCCGATGCAAAATTGCAAAGATCTTTTTGATATCTCGAACGGTTCGGCCGTGGCGATGCTTTAAAATTATGGCGAATAAAAATGAACAGGAAGTGGCTAATAACTTCTGTGTACATTAAGTTATGTACATGAAACTTTACAGGTATGTTAAGAGTAGGAAGCTGATCACATCATATGACAATCATGAGTCTATGTCATAGCGCCACCAACTGGCAGCAGGAAGTGTGTCACTTTTGGAAATCAGTAAAATGTGTGGACACATTAGGACTTTCCACTAGTTGGATATGACCATCTTCTTTTTCCTTAAATTATACCTTGCCATGGCAACACTGTTCAGTGCATCAAAAAGTCCTTTACAGTTTCACATCAGCCATGTCTTCAAATTATTGTGGCTGAATCTGAAGCCAATTAGCTGAAAATTAGTCCCAAAATATTAAAATTTCTAAACGTACACACTTTCTGCTGCCAGTTGGTGGCGCTATGACTGAGACTCAAAGGACCCATGTCACTGTGAGCAGGTTTCTTCTCTTAAACTACAGCTGAGATTTCATGAACATCAGTCAATTTACACAGGAGTTATTAGGCACTGCCTGTTTCCTATTATTCGCCGTAGGTTTAAGGGCTCGCCTTTGCCATATGCAAAAATAATAAAAATAAACAATACAAACATTTAAATTGCCCACTGTGCAATTTACTCACTGTGCAATAAAAACTCTGCACACACACTATCCATCCTAAACACACACACACACACACACACACACACACACACACACACACGCACACATCACTAATGTTAACACACTAAATAAAAATTTTAAAATATATATAATAATCCGTTAAAAAACAAGAGGGTCCTGCGCACCTATAGTGTGTGCGTCAGTTTTTCATTGCAAATCAGTTTTGATATCTCAAATGGGTCAGCCGTGCTAATGTCTTAAACTTACACCGAAAAATTATTAATAACACACACATCACTAATGTTAACACACTAAATAAAAAAAAAAGAATAATCCTTAGGAAAACAAGAGGGTCCTGCGCACCTATAACACACCTCTCTCACGACGCACACACGCGTGCACACACACACACACACACACACACACACACACTCATACGTCACACACATTATATTCAGTGACATGGTTAGTGACATCACATTCAGGAACATCCTTAAACTTACACCAAAAAATTATTAATAATACACTCATCACTAATGTCAACACAGACTCACACACCATACACACAAACATGCACAAACACTAGCACATTTACTCGTCACACACAGACTGACACATCTACATGTCACACACCTCTCTCCCTCACCCTCACACACACTAAACCTCACACACATCACATCACATCACCGTCACACACCTCTCTCCCTCACTCTCACACACACTAAACACACACATCACATCACACATTTTGATATCTCAAACGGGTCAGCCATGATAATGTCTTAAACTTGCACTGAAGATTTATTAATAACACACACATCACTAATATTAACACACAGATGCACACACCATACACACAAACATGCACAAACCCAAGCACACATCACTAATGTTAACACACTAAATAAACACACACACACACACACACACACACACATCTTACAATTTTTTTATATGACTGAATCAACCTAAGTACATTAAGTTGCAGAGATGCAATTTGTCCCCTCCTAATTATTGCTCATATAATGATGCAGAAATATTCATTGCTTATGAATATTCAAGTTACACATGGCTTACATTTCTCATTAAACATAAAGCCTTACTGTCCATTGTTAGTGATTTTATAAATATTTTAATTATTTAATAAATATTCTATAAAAGAATATTCTATAAATAGGTTTGTATTGGGTGAACAGAAACAACAGCACATATCCACTTTTTACACAATAATGACTTACCTGTACTATCTAGTTCATGACCGATTCATTCCAGTCTTTAACGTGACTCAGAAGAACGAGTAGTCTCGGAGAGTGATCCGTTCATTTTCTACTCTGCGCGCATGCGCAAAGCATCGCAAAACCTCTGTAGATTATGTACAGGAAACAGAAATGAGTCATTACCTTTGAGTGTTTTGGTTCAAATCATTCATTCTTTTGTCACATGACTATCATAGACGCTATTCATTGCAGTACACAGGAAACAGAATTGAACGGTTCTTCTCAATTAGTCTTCAAGTCCTAGTCATTCATTCTTTTGTCATTCTGTTTATCATAATACGTCCTTAGCTGCACTGTAATATTTTCATTACTGGAACTATGGCCAAAATTTGTGTATGTAGACGTGTTCGAGGGTCTGTTTATTGAAAATGTAACATTTTATTTTATTTCTGGTAAAAAGAACAAAATGGGCCTCCGAGTGGCGCAGGGGTAAAAGCGCTCGCCCTATCATCCGGAGTTCGCTAGTTCGAAACCCGGGTGATGCTGTAGCCTCTCGCAGCCGGAGGTCTAGAGAGAGCTGATTGGCCGAGCTCTCTCAGAGGGGAGGGATGAGAGGTACTTGGTGCTCCCACATTAATCACGGCTCTACAGCCAAGCAGGGGTGTCCGTGAGCGGAAGGAGCGGATAGCGCTGTCCTCCGAGTGTGTTACTCCGCCCCCAACGGTGCACGAGCGAGCAGTTTGAAAAGATGCGGTTGGCTGGCATCACGTGGTTCGGAGGAAACACGTGATAGTCTTCAGACCTCCCGGCTGAGTGGATAGTAGTAGCCTTAATGTGGGAGCCCCCTAGTGACGGGGAGGAATTGGACACGACTAAATTAGGGAGAAAATCGGGGAAAAATCAAAAAAAAAAAAAAGAAAGAACAAAATGAACTAAATCACTTCCCATCATTAGTATTATAACTTCTGGCAGACCAGATGTCATGCACCTGTTCTATTTCGCTTGCAATTGCAATATGCATTGCCTTCCTTTAATTCTTTTACAGACTATAGCAGTTTTTTCACAGCTAAACAACACAGGATAATTCATCCCAAGAATGTTTATATTATTACTAGTCCAAATGTCTGCGGTTGTGGAGAAATACTCTAGACATACTCTAGAATACTCCAGAGGTTTTCTAAGACAGGTTCCACTCAGAACAGACCTTGCAAGGGTCGAACAAAAAAGGTGAGTCCTCGTGCTGTGCGTCAAGTGTCTAAGCTGGCTTTAAAAAAACAGATGCATGTGTGCTGCCAGCACTGATTTAGAGGATGCAGAAGTGGGAGGTCAGCCTGTCAGTGCTCAAACCATCTGCCACATATTGCAACAAGGTTTTAATGGCTTCAAGGCTTCTTTTAAAGCTGGCTCACATGAAAGCCCACAAACACTTTGCTGAAGATAACCTGTCCAAGAGCATGAATTACTGGTGCCCTGTGGTCTGATGAGACTAAGATAAACTTGTTTGGGTCAGATGGTGTCCAGTATGTGTGGCAACGCCCTTGTGAGGATTATCAAGAAAATTGTTTCTTGTCTATAGTTAAGCATAGTGGTGGTAGCATCATGGCCTGGGGCTGCATGAGTGCTGCCCCAGGCCATGTGCTGTGGGGGGTGCTGTGGTTCATTGAGGGAAACATGGACTCCAGCATGTACTGTGACATTCTGAAGCAGAACGTGATGCCCTCCCTTAAAAACTGGGCCAAACTGCAGTTTTCCAACATGATAACGACCCTAAACACACCACCAAGATGACATCTGCCTTTCTGAGGAAGCTGGAGTGTAAGGTGAAGGTTATGAAGTGGCCAAAATATGTCTCCAGACCTGAACCCTATTGAGTACATGTGGGGCATCCGTAAGCAGAAGTTGGCAAAGCACCAGGTGTCTAACATCCAGCATTCCGTGATATCATTATGGAGGACCGGAAGAGGACCCCACAAATTTTTATGGTCCTAGAAAGCTGACAAACACATGCACATGATGAATAGAACATGTGACTTTCCAAGGTTAAACAATGTACAGCTGTTATCACATAGGATGTACTCACTTTTGTAGCTAGTTATTTTGACAATAATGGCTGTATATTGAGTTATTTTCAGAGGAAAATAAATCTGTACTGTTATACAAGCTGCACATTGGCTACTCTAAAATATGTCCAAGTTTCATTTCTATAGTATTGTCCTTTGGGAAGTCTTTGCTGGAATTAGAGGTGTGTACTCACTTTTTGACATACTTTTGACATACTATATAAAATGTCAAAAAGTGAGTACAATCTATAATACTATAATAAAATATATATATATATATATATATACAGTAGGAATATTTTCAAACCGCCGCCTGCTCCATGGTGATTGAGACCTTTCCGTGCACAGATGCTGATACCCTGCGATGACGCAGTGAATGAAGTCCCGCTGGATAGTCCCGCCAGGTGGAGCAGTGACTGCTTCAGTCAACTGCAGTTCTTGCATTGTTGTCTTGCAACATATTTTCGTGATCAAATCAAGATGGCATCATGGAGATATATACAGAGTACCAATCATTAACTATGCTTTAATGGTAGTTTCATGCATATAGGACACGGTACCACTTGAAGTTACTGCATTGTCCTACATATTTTTTATCATTACATCAAGGATGTCAACTTTGTACTTTTGAAGTGACTATGTATTTTTATGAGCGGTAAGAGGGTTTTTCTTTAATAGTGTGTTACAGTGTATAGAGATGTACTGCATATTAACACTACACAAAGTCACACCTGTGGACAAAGAGATGCACTGCAAAAAATATCTGTAAAAAAAAAACAGGGATTTTCCAATAGTAAGGCACTGTTATTCAAAAATACAGTTGAATACTGTGAATGCTGTTTAATTCTACGGTATAGAACAGTACTTTTTCAGTCTCGTCACATGTCCAACGCTGTTGCTGATGCTCACAACTCCTCAGACGAGATTTCTGCAGGTCTAATCTGAGCAAGATCATGAAATCTAGCCTCATCTTTACACCTGGTGTATGTAAATATTGAAGATCGAAGGAGGAAGAGTTTTAGAAGGCAACAATTTTAAGATTTGTCCCGACTTTGAACTTATCGGCTGAAATTGAATGGTCGAGATAAACAGCATTCCCGCACTGTGTTTTCCTCCTTGCTTGAGGTAAATGAAATTTTATCATTTTTCTTGTTACACTGTACTAGCCTTTATTATATTATTTGCAAATAATGATCTAATAAAATATATTTTTCTGAGTATTATGTACTGAATTAGCAACGTAGGTTTAGTTTATTTTTAGAGGGCTTGTGTTAAACTAGCATGTTAGCATATTTTGCTGTTAATATTTGCTGACTGCAGGAGAAAATGCAGTAAAATCTGCAATTCCTTTACGCATGTGAGGCACATGCGGATGCATAGTTTGTTGCCTAATGCGACGCTTAAGTGCGGTTTTCCTCAGTGCACAAGAGTTTCTCAAAGTTTTCAGCATTCAAGTGTCAGACATATGGTCATAAATTTGGAAGAAATAAGACTAAACTGGATAAAAAGATGATTTATCTTGTCATGTTGACTTTTGCAGTGTGAGGATATCCGTGGTCTAATCTTACACCTGAAAAACCACATTACAGAAAGTACGACTGTTACATGCCCATTCAGAAGATGTAACCAAAAATTCAAGTCAGGTCTACATTCACATCACATGTCTCAAGAAAGCATAAACATTGCTCTAATGAAAGTTTACTTGACTCAGTTGCAAATCCTGCCAGTACTAGTGATAATAATAGTGTAATAATACAAGTTGTGATACGCAAACTGATTATTTAAGTCCTGAAGAAATTGATGTGTGCCCAGAAAAGGAAGATGAAGGAGAGTTTATAAGACATTTAGCCTTGTTTTATCTGAAACTTCAATCTAAATTGCTCCTTCCATCCTCTACTTTTTCAAACAATCATTGAACACTATCAGGAAATACATGAGATAAATCAGCCACACCTAATTTCCAAACTTGTAGATAAATTGACATTGCTTGGACTAACTAAAGCTTATATAAACACTGTGATTGATGCCATGAAAAGTGAGGATCTCCACAGGGCTTGTAATACTCATGCACTTAAAACTGACCATAAGAGAAACATTTTTTTCAAAAATAACTTCAGTTATGTAGAGCCAGAATCCATTTGCCTTGGTAAAAATGAGTCGGGCAATGAATGTTTTGTGCAATATATTCCTGTGAAAAACACGATTGTGTCCCTTTTGTCCTCAGGGTCAGTGAGAGACCAGCTACAGCAAATACAAACTAGAGTCCAGTCTGATAATATTTTTCAGGGTTTGTGGCACAAACATTAAACTGAACTTGCTACTCAAGCACACAACATCTTCAATTGGCATAATCCTTTATCAGGATGCCTTTGAAGTAGTAAACCCCCTAGGGTCAGGGTGGAAAAAGCACAAGATTTTAGCCATGTAAATGAAACTTGCAAATATTTTGCCACACAACAGATTAAGTCTTGATCAGATGCAACTTGTGCTGTTATGTTGAGAACAAGACTATAAGTATTTTGGACAGAATCTAGTGTTTGGCTCTCTGGTGAATGATTTAAAGGATTTTGAGACAAATGGATTAACATTGCCAGATGGCCAGCTCTTCAAAGGATCCATTTATGCAATTTCAGGTGACAATTTGGGTTTCCACAATATTGGGGGCTTCACTGAAAATTTTAGCAGATGCTCACATTTTTGCAGGTATTGTGAGATTAATCGGGAAGCATTTCTGGCAGACCCTGGCCAAGGGCCCTGACCGCACACCAGAGTCATTTCAGAAACATGTTGTAATGTAGGCTCTCAGTTGTAATGTAGAATCACGTGACTGTGGTGGTGTTAAATTTGACTCCATCTTCAATGAGCTAACATATTTTCATGTATGTCAGCCTGGATTACCTCCTTGCCTTGGTCATGACCTTTTTGAGGGCATTGTCTCAACTGATTTGGTGTTATACCTCAACCACCTTGTGTCAAAAGAGAAAAACGTCACTTATTTTCAATTGAATCAGCGCATAAAGCATTTTAAATATCTAGGCAAGGATGCTAACAACAAACCTTCTGAGGTAAACCCAGGAGCTGGAAAACTCTCCGGGCATGCAGTTCCAATTTGGTGTTTCCTGCGAATGTTGCCAGTATTAATTGGTGATATCTTGGTGTCCTGAAGATAGTGTGGCATGGCAACTTATCTTACAGCTGAGAGAAATTGTAGAGCTTGTTTGTGCACTAGCAATTTCCAAAGGTCAGGTGGCTTATTTATGAGTTCTGATAGATGAATATTCGCATACCAGAACACAGAGTTTTGGGGAACATCCACTTAAGCCTAAGCATCACTACCTAAGACATTATCCAGAACTTATCACTCAGTTTGGGCCACTCATCTGTTTATGCACATTAAGGTTTGAAAGTAAGCATAGTTACTTCAAACAATGTGCAAAAAAGCTTCATAACTTCAAAAACCTCTGCAGAACTCTTGCTGAAAGACATCAACTTTTACAATCTTTTCTAAGTGCTGGGACACTGTTCCCACCCTCTGTTGTAGTAGAGAAGGGAACTGAATTAATTTCTGGAGACTACAATGCCAAGATAATACGTCAGTTGCTCATCTGAACTTCATACACTTATTACTCATAGTGTGACTGTAAACTAATTAGAGCAACATATTTGTAGTGATAGGCCATAATGATGACGGACTTATAGTAGGACAAATCAAAAAGGCTGTCATTCATAAGAATTGTGTATTTTATCACTGAGGTACAGTACAGAGCAAAAGTTTGGACACCCCTTCTCATTCAGCGAGTTTTCTTTCTTGTGTTCTTTCTTGTGTTCTTTAGCCCAAACGCGTCTCTTCTGCTTGTTGCCTGTCCTTAGCAGTGGTTTCCTAGCAGATCTTCTACCATGAAGGCCTGATTCACACAGTCTCCTCTTAACAGTTGTTCTAGAGACGTGTCTGCTGCTAGAACTCTGTGTGCCATTGACCTGCTCTCTGATCTGAGCTGCTGTTAACCTGCGATTTCTGAGGCTGGTGACTCGGATGAACTTATCCTCCGCAGCAGAGGCGACTCTCGGTCTTCCTTTCCTGGGCCGGTCCGCATGTCAGCCAGTTTCTTTGTAGCGCTTGATGCTTTTTGTGACTGCACTTGGGGACACTTTCAACGTTTTCCCAATTTTTCCGACTGACTGACCTTCATTTCTTAAAGTAATGATGCCACTTGTTTTTCTTCACTTAGCTGCTTTTTTCTTGCCATAATACAAATTCAAACTTTTTGAATGAGAAGGGGTCCAAACTTTTGGTCTGTTCTTTATATTAGGCTGTTCGTCAACCTTACAGTAACACTTATTGCACTACACCAATGCAGGAGGCCTATTACTGTGTCAGTCAATGAGAACTTCTTGATTATTACCCACTGCCTAAATATTCAGTTTGTGGCATGTTTTTGGTAACTCTTGTAATGGAAAAATCACATTTTAATTATGTATTAATTTGTAATTGTGCCATGCAGACTATAGAAGCTTTAAACTTGTTTGCTGAAGCTTAGAAACACAAGGCCGAGAATAGTACAGAAACAACCTGATTGTAATTGTCCCTGAATAAATGATAAGGTCAGGACATCTGGTCTGGGTCAGATAAAGAGTTGAGTTTGAATGTAGGAACTTCATGTATGAGGCGTTGATTATGTTAGCAGAGATGTTTGTGTATAAAATAGGTCAGCTGGAAGAAAGCCTTTACCTTTCTCCATGCTGCAATTGTTTGCTGTAAGACTGGTCCTTCTGCAGAAGTTTAAAATAAAACCTTTGTGACTTTGCTCTTACCCAGTGTATGAATTGCTTGTCTTTATAATATTTACAAAATTTCCACCACACTCTTCACCACTCTGTCCCCACATTTTAGATTCCTTTCCTACACGTCAATCCATAACGAGATAAAGGCTATCATACTCAGAGCTTTGTCCAGTCTGACAGAGGAGATTCGAGAACGTGTCATCACTTCCTTGAACGCTCAGGTGTAGAATCAATAGAAGACCTCATATATGTACAACAGGAAGATCTCAAAGATGTCCTGTCTGTTATACAGCAAAGAAAACTTTTGGAGGCATTCAAACGTAGAAATTTTTTGTTTCTATTTGTTATTATTATTATTATTATTATTATTATTATTATTATTATTTGTTTTGCTGTACTGTATATGTTTTATATGTATATGTTTTTTTTTTATTGTCAAAGGGATGCTAACCATCATGCAGGGATGCTTTTCTATCATTCAAATTTCATTGTTATATTGAAAGAAAAAAAATAACCTACATCTTGGTAGGAAATTGGATTTGCTTTTTTAAACTTTTTTTTTTTCAATTTTATGTGTTTCAGAAACTACACAAGTCACACTTGATCTCCAAAAATTGCCAGATGAGTCAACAGATACAAGTATGTCTTCACTCTCCAGTTCACAGCCTTGCACTTCTTCAAGCTCAAGCTCTTCACGAGCATCAACACTTTGGACTTTAAGCAAGGAAAGCCAATCACCCAACATATCCAGTAAGTGGTATGAAAATTTTGAGATTCCATCGAATAAAATGCCTGTGGAAGTGCAGTCAGCTATAGCCAACGGCAAGCATCCTTCTCCTGACAAGCAACGCCAGATGATACTTATTCCAGCTGATGAAATCAGGAAATGTGAGAATAACCCCACACGCAATGAATGTCTCATAATCTGCCACAACATTGTTAAGCATTTCCCCAACAATTTTGCAGATATGACACCATGTGGTGTCATCATTGGTAGTGGATTTACTTCATTGCTTTGTCAATTAAAAACAAGAATTGAGAACATGAACCGTGCAGGGACAATGAAGAGACTCCAAACTTCAAAACTGCCTGGAAAACTGCATCAGAGGCCAAGTGATTCTTATGAATGCACACAATTAAACCCTGAAGTGCCACCAGAAGAAACATATGAAACCCTGGAGCAGAAGAGCCAACAGTTAGAGACCATTTATAGACAAGAAGGTATTTGCAGTGGTGAGAAGGAGGAAGTGATTAACCTTATGAGAACAACATTTTTCTTGTCTTCAGCGTAAACATATAAATCAGGCTCCATCACCTTCCATCGAAGATATGAGAATCCAGTGGCCTTACCTTTTTACACAAAGAGGTATCACTTCGAGTTACTAACGTGTTACGGACCTTGGACCTATCAATTAAAGAATGTGGACAGAGAATCAGGAAGTACCTGCAGACCAAATCAAAGAACAAAGATGTACAATCTGGCCTGTCCCAGGATGAAGATGGAGAGTTGACTCTAATACAGCTGCTGATGGCCTACTTCGATGAAGGAATAGAGAGACTAATACTCTGTGGTGACGTATGTTTTGTTTAAATTTACATATACTGTACTTGCTATTAATGGGCTTGCTATTCTGTCATTTATAACTTGTATACAGTGGAACCTCGGATTGCGAGTAACGTGGTTTACGAGTGTTCCGCAAACTGAGCAAAGATTTTTAATAAGTTTTTCATTGGAAACCGAGCAAGTATTAGTTTACAAACGCCAAGTATCATGTATCACGCATGCAACTCTTATTTTGACACCAAGCATCACTCTTGTGCTGCGGAATTCTTTCAGCGTCTCTTGTGCGTGCGCGTAATTTGACACAGACACACACGCAAACACCCTGACACACGCACAGACGCTCTCTCGCCTTGGTTTACGAGTGTTTTGGAACACTAGCCAACTTCCTGAACGAATTATGCTCGTAATCCAAGGTTCCATTTTACAATTGTCTATGTTCTACAGATATCTGCCGCAGCAGCAGATGTTGAGTGCACCCTGACCCTCCCCTCTTCTCCATGACTGACACTGCCAGATGTCTGATAAAGTGTCTGTCACTGCAAGTGTCAGATAAGCAAGGTTCTCTCATCAGTCTACCTCATCAATATTGTTTTAGCCATCCCAGGTCATGAAAAGTACTAATCTAAATGTGTTACTTGGTTTAGAATGAATGAATAAAGTACTGATGACCATATTAGACACTGTTTTAACTACAATTTCTTGTCTTTATCAGTTGCCAATGATGAAGCCACAATTGGAGGATGGATGATCACCATCAAAAATCATGTAATCTATGAAGGTTACAAAGCTTCATCACAGGGCTAGCTGCAGTTTTTTCCACTTACTACATCTTTAATACAGTACCAAGAGGAAGCTTCAAGGACCCTGGAGTTTGTACAAAGGTAAATATTGTTTTGGTATTGTTCCTTATTCATGAAATCTGTTAAGAACTTGTCATTTAATATAAATTGTGCAATGATTTAACAGGAAGCAGAGAACTGTCAATGACAAACCACGCACCACCATAATGTAATGTTTGTTCTCATACAAAAAATATATTATCCGTATTTAATACAAGTCTCTTATTTACGTAGTGCTTTATCAATACACTTTTTACAATCGTTACACTACTCATATGGCAGAAATGTCCAGATAATACAAATCATGCAGTTAGTTCATGCACATATTGTGTTCAATTAATGTAAAATGATGAAGATATAAAATTAGTATTTACATTACAGTTGAGAAAAAAATGTCAGTTTCATTTGATTCCGAGGTGGCATTTTTCATCTGTCGCAGGTGTCAGTCAGGACTCTGAAATTAGATATTTTTTTCATAATGAATATATACAGAGGTTATTTTCATGAGTAAACATCTTCGAATAGTCTTATATAAAGTTCATCATGACTTACCAAGCCTAATGTATGTTATTTCTACATTGCTTTTTAGGCGCTTTGTTGGTTTGAATCCTGAGAGAGGGACAAAGGCCAGCCAGGTGAAGGTGATCTCCAAAAAGATGGGGAAACTTGTCCATAAAAACACTGCAACTGTAAATGTCCATGTAGCCACCCTGATAAAAAATCTTTTGGATTTTGAGTGGGGCTTTGTTCAGTAATACTAAGTCAGTACAGCACATGTTCAACATCCTGTTTTGGATCTGACGTGCTGTGCTCTGCCTATGGGTGTTTTGATGCAAAGGCATTGTGGTGTTCTGCAATTAAGTGTTCATGCAAAGTCAGTGCAGTGATCTGCAGTTGAATGTTCATGTGAAATCTGAAGTGACAGCACTTTTTGCAACAACACATTTGTTTAAATTCACAGGATTTCAGTATGCTGCTATTTTACATGTTGAGAATATGTATTTTGTATTTTGTCCATTATTTTATATTTGTAAAGTGGAAACAATGTTAATGTATTTTATATGTTGGCTTTAATAAAAGTCTAACGGTTTAAGGCCATCTTTTGTCCAATCAATTTGTTTAAGAAATTAAGAAATACAATTTAAATCATAAATAATATTAATATATCATGAATAAAAATAATTTTATAATATAACCTAATACCAATACATTAGTGTTATACTGTACATCATATATTTTTACAGTTCAGTACTGTAATATATTTTATAGTAATAAACTGTCATTCCATATTATAGTACATGCACTGTAAAATTACAGCTCAAAGCCGGAAAATCTAGCTGCCAGCTGTTTGTCAGAATTTACAGACTCGGAGAACGCAGGTGCAGTTAAGGAAAACACAAACAGGGTCAAACGGCTTGGTAACGACTCTGGAGCTAATCACAGGGAGCGTATACTTTGCAACCACCGGAAGTGTACGAGTCTCTTTTATTAGTTCCGTAATTGGTTTCAGGTGTTAGTATTCAGGTGAACCGTAGCGTTGTCTTAGTAGTTCTGACACTGTTTACTGTAAATTAACAGATTTTTTTTTTTTTACAGTGTGCACATTCACACTTGTGGCTGTCTTTTGTCTTGTAAATGAAGTATTCATGGTTTTAGCCAATTAGTCCCATATGTGTTGCGAAATGGTTAAATCATCTGCACTGAAGGCAGGTGATACCCAGTTCATGTCTTGAGAATGCCAGTAAAGACTTTTATTCATATGTCGCATTTATGTAGTACACCACAGAAACTTGTTTATATCTTATCACATAACGCACACGTCATTATTGTGGGCTAATCATGTCATATAGGAGATCTCTCTCTGACACACACACATGCATGAGCGCAGGCAAATACACACACGTACAGGGAAGGCAAGAGACTGTAGCATTCTCATTTAAACTGTTTGTTTCCCAGATTTATTTAGTAATAAACCACCACTTTCCTAATAAAAGCAAATAGTCAGAGTTTGAATCAAACCAGCTTTACAGAATTAAAAGACAATTAGAGAAATGAGAATGAAATGTGTGAGGAAATATGTACGATTCAAAATGATCAGAGTGTCCCTGATGAACAAGCCGAAGGCAGGGTGGGAGGAAAAACTCCCTGAGATTTATCAACAGACTGTAGAGTAAAAGGCCGTAGAGCTCCGTGATGTCGCTTCCAAGCTCAAACGGGTTTAGACCAGAGAACTTTGCAGATACAGAATGTGTCGTTTTCTCAAACATGATTTATCCAACTTGGCGTTTATACAAATTCAGACAGATCGAATTTAAAAATGCACCCCTAAGAACCTAAAGCACAAACACACACACACACACAAACACACACCGAAGAGCAAGGCGAGATGGGCATTCACACCTCTGACCGTCTTTTGTCTTGTAATTGAGGTATTCCGTGCATAGGTTGGGATGGTTTTACACACACACACACACACACACACACACACACACACACACACACACACACACACACACACACACACACACTATTTTAATCACTGGACTTCATAACATACTAATAATGATAGTGAAACACACTGTGGGCCCAGTGGAAAATCTTTTAATCCATACCAGCGCACATACTCTACGTTTGTACTATACACTGTAGCTATGTTTGTTAATAAACAGTACTGTAATGCATCAAACACTTCCTGGTTTGTTTTATTTTTGCTTATTAACTTGTTCAGCTAAATAAACTATGTCTGTGGCCAATTTACTGTGAACGTATCAAGGTGTGTAATAGAGACAAGCCTCATCAGATCCTTCTGCACTCGTGTTATCATGTTATCATGTTAAATTACTATCGTATTGATGTTTTTCAGTTAAGGACAAAAATAGACCATGCACTTTAGGACTGCTTCTGAACAGCTGTGTTCATAGATTTAATCAACTATTTACAAGATATCGGTTAAAGTGCCACATGAGAGTTTGCGTAAATAAAAAATAAAGATATAAATCGATGCATTACACGTATGTGTATGGTTAAAGATTATGGCGCATTTTAAGTTATTTTGACGGTTACTGTTACGCCCTGGCTCAGGGGGTGCAACATAAAGGACACCAACAAAAGGTTTAACCAAAGAAATAAATAATTTATTAAAGTCTAGGGTAAATAAAACAACGAGACAAAAGTAAGGAAACGCTGAATAGGTGGTGGAGAGAATCTATACTGCTGGTCTGCCTGCCAGGCCGAAGAGAGAGAGAGAGAGGGTGAAGCTTAGGCCAGCTTTTAAAGGTCTCCAAATCAGAACAGGACAGGCTGGAAAACCTGGAACTGGAGATTGAAATTAGTTCACACATAACACCCCCGCCCATAAACAGGTTGATCCCAATCAACATACAATATTCGACAAAACACACAGTTTATGACCTTGAGAGGGCATCCACAAGGACATTATCACAACCCAGAATATGGCAAATCCAGCAACGTAAAACCTTGCAGGAACAGGCTCCATCTCATAAGGCGTTGGTTGGAGTTCTTCATATGATTAAGGGCTACCAGTGGATTATGGTCAGTGTAGACCACGACCGGTTGGCTGGAAGACACAGACCTCAAAATGCTCCAAAGCTAAGATGAGAGCTAAAGCTTCCTTTTCAATAGTGGAATATCAAGAAAAATAGTGCTACTTTCTTGAAAGGTAGCAGACTGGATGCTCTACTCCCAATCTGTCTTGGACTTGCGTCCATTGCAATCTTAAATGGCACACTAAAATTAGGGGCTATTAAAACAGGGGCACTGGCCAACAAGGCTTTCAGTCTTTCAAATGCCACCTGACATTCCTCAGAGCAAACAAATGCAACCTTGGGACTGAGCAGATTAGTCAAAGGAGCTGCAATAACAGCAAAATTTTTGCAAAAACTCCTATAATACCCTGCCATTCCAAGAAAACGTTTAAGATCTCACCTGGTATTGCGAACACAAAATTTAACAATAGCCTCAATCTTGGCTCCAACGGGATAAACTTTACCACAGCCCACAACTTTTTCCAAATATGTGACCGTAGCTTGCCCAAACTCACACTTTGCAAGATTCATTGTCAAATTGGCAGCAACTAATCTAGAAAAAACTTCATTTAATCTAGACAGATGATCAAACCAAGTAGAACTCCAGATTACAAGATCATCCAGATATGCTTCACAGCCATCAACACCTCTTAACATGGTGTTAACAAGCCTCTGAAAAGGAGGATGGAGCATTCCTCATTCCAAATGCCATTACATTGTACTGGCAAAAATCATCAGGAGTTACAAAGGCTGAAATTTCACAAGCTCTGGGGGTCAAAGGTACTTGCCAATAACCTTTCAAGAGGTCAAGTTTGGTAACAAAAGTGGCAGACATTGTCAATACAGTCATCCAAGCGTGGCAAAGGAAAACAATCAGGCTTAGTGACCGAGTTAACTTTTGTGGAAATCTGTACAAAAACAGAGCACAGTCTTATCAGATTTCTCCACCAACAGACGTGGTGAGCTCCATGAGCTGAAGCTTGGTTGAGCAATACCATGCTGCAACATGTATTGTACCTCATTCTGCATAATCTGGCGCTTCTCAGGATTTACTCTATATGGATGTTGTTTAACAGGGGGAGCATCACCCACATCTATGTCATGCTGTAAGACATTGGTACAAGTTGGTACATCCGAGAAGAGCTCAGGATGCCCGTGAATGACAGAAATCACATCAGCACGCTTAACAGAGTCTAAATAAGAAAGATGAGCATTCAGCTTAGACAGAAGTTTAGAGTTTGATAACCGTCTTTCAGGAATCTTTGACTTCCCAACCATGTCAACCAG
This sequence comes from Clarias macrocephalus, assembly GCA_011419295.1. NCBI lineage: Eukaryota > Metazoa > Chordata > Actinopteri > Siluriformes > Clariidae > Clarias > Clarias macrocephalus. Next base: position 806 of record JAAGKR010007344.1, on the reverse strand, counting down.
GTCAGAATCTGGTTTTACCAACACAGTAACAGGCTTCTTGTCCAAAAGGACCTCCTTCCTGTTAAAATATGGTTTAAGAATATTAACATGGCACAGGCGAGTTTTTTGTTTTCTGTCGGGAGTTTTAATCAAGTAGTTACATTCACTAACTTGATGCTCAATCACATAAGGCCCACTATACTGAGCCTGTAACATAGACCCAGGAAGTGGCAGGAAAACCAGCACCTGGTCTCCTGGTGAGAAAACGCTGTGCTTAGCTTTCTGATCAAACCTCCGTTTCATTTTACCTTGGGCTTTTGTCACGAGCGACCGAGGGGAGAAGATAAAAAACCTTAGCAGGTAGCCCGTGTTGCGTGGACGGTAGACCCAAACGCGGAAGTAGCGCGAGCAGGCAGGATAACCACGCGTTTAATCTCAGAACTCTCTTACACGAAGAGCAAGGATTTACACAAATAAACCCGCGTTCTAGCGACACACACTCAATCGAGGAAGCAAACCGAATTGGTGAGTACTCACGTGAGAAGCGGTAACGCATCGGCGAAGGCATGAATGGAACTCAATGACTGAGCGATGTGACGCGCCATCTTGTTTCCTTTTATGCATTCCTGAAAGCGCGACCGTCTTACTTCCCGGTCCTCGTGCCGGTCGCGGAGTGAGTGTGCATGACAGTACCCCCCTGTCCAGGACCGACTCTCGACGGTCCTGGGGTGGAGGATACCCGACGACGGTAGTCCCGTATGAGCTCGGGGTCCAGGATGAACCGGGCCGGAATCCACGACCGTTCCTCGGGGCCGTAGCCCTCCCAG
>JAAGKR010007343.1:0-37314 GCA_011419295.1 Clarias macrocephalus | reverse complement strand
ACACACACACACACACACACACACACACACACACACACACACACACACACAGACAGACAGACAATAAGTAATCTAAACAGTCTAAGTTTAGGTGATCGGAATAAAAAAAATAACAAAGATACAATTTAATTAAAGGTTTAGGATTGGAGTTTAGGGTTAGAATTAAAGATTTGCATTATATCTTGGCCTAAAGTTACAGTTTACAATTAAGGATTAGATTTATAATTTAAATTACAGTTCATGATGTAGGATTAGATTAATAATTTATAATTTGAAGTTAGAGTTTCATTTGTAGATTTATATTTCGTGATCGTCGTTTAATTTTAAAGCGGAATTAGCCCTTGATTTTAAATTAAATTATTAAGTTTATAGTTTAAGATTAAAGCTATAGTTTAAGAAAAAATATTAGATTAATAATTTGGGATTGTCAGTTAAGTTTACAATAAACATTAACATTTTTGGTATGGGATTACTGTTTAATTATAATAATGAAATAAAATAAAGTAATAAATTACACATTTTTAATTAATAAAAATACATTTTCACATAAGGGATTGCATTAATAGATTGTCATTATTGTTAAATTTAACAGTAAATAATTCAATTTATAGTCTGGGATTATTGTTACATTTCACTATAAAGAATTAAATGTACACTGAGATTATAGTTTAATTAAAGATGAAATATTATATTTACAGTTTAAAAAATTTATTTGGGATTATACTGTAGTGTGTGTGTATATATATATATATTTTTTTTTTTCAATAACGAATTACATTTATAGTTAGGGATTTTTTTTAAACTTCACAATAAAAAATAATTCACAGTTTTGTATTAGAGTTTAATTTTACGAAATAATTAAGTTTATAGTTTAATTGTAAAATGAAGAATTCAGTTATTGTTTTATTTTTAAAATAAAATATTTGATTTTTAGTTTGGGATTGTTGTTTAATTTTAAGATAAGGGATTACTTTTATAGATTAGCACAATTGTTTAATTTCGCAATAAAGAATTACATTTATAATTTGGGATTATTGTTAAATCTTAGAATAAAAAATAGAATTTATAGTTTGGGATTAGAGTTGAATTTTAAGATTAATTATTGTTTGAACTTTATAGTTTGAAATTTATAGTTTGGGATTGTTGTTGAATATAAAAATGAAGAATTGGAATTATAGGTTTGGATTGTTGTTTACTATTACAATAAATATTTTTATTCATAGTTTGAGATTAGAGTTTAATTTCAGGATAAAGAATTAGGTTTATATTTTGGTATTAAGTTCATGTTAAAGCCATATTAAGGATTTTCTACAATTTAAAGACCATATCAGTTCGGGATTGCATCTGGGATTGTGGGAACTCCCTTAAGATTAAGGATTAGAATAATGATTTGGGATTAGAGTCAGGGTTTAGGTTGGTATGGTTGAGGGTGAAGGTTAATGTTCAGACTTGGATTTGGTTTTGGGATTAGAGACAGATTTTGCTTGGTTTGTAGATTAAAGATGTTTTTATGGTTTAAATTTAGGATTGTCTGATTCATTATCATTAGTATATATGTTAGTATAGACTAGATTCTAGACTAATGGACAAACTGGAATTTGTCTATTCTGGTTATAGATGTATGGGCTTCAAGTTATATTCAATGTTGAAAACAAACACATACACAGTGATGTACAGTTTTCTAGGATTTTTAAAAACGTCTTTATTAATGTTACTGTAATTACATTGCTATCTCTTCAGATTTAGTTTTTTGTCTTTTTATGGGTTTTATTTTTTAAACAAAATTGTAAATGTCATTTATTATTTTATAAAATATTGTTTTACTTGTAGAAATGTCAATTTGACATTTTTTAAAATGTGAAATCTTCTTTGGCATTTTATATGTTTACTTGTTAGTTTATCTGCATGTAGAAGAGAGAGAGCGAGTGTGTGTGTGTGTGTGTATGCGTGTGTGCGCGAGTGCATGTTACAGAGCGTGTGGCTGTGAGTGAGAAAGGTTTTTTCCTCCTCCTGCACTTCATCACTGTATTTTTTTCCTCAAATGTCATTTTGTACGTGGAGCGTTTACTTAAGCGCTTTCAGCATGACAGCTCGTATTAATCCCGCCAATATTAACCTGCCGAAAAACAGAAACACACCCGTCTCTTATTCAATTTATCCCTGTTTCATTTGTGCGTCACGCTCCGGCCGTCACTCGCGTCTTTCCCGTCATGAAAACGTAGCTCCAGTCATGTAGAAGTATGAAAATGTGTGGCGTGGAGATGTGAAGGAGGGAATGATGATCACTGTAATAAAATAAGAGATGTGTGTGTGTGTGTGAAAGAGAGATTGTGCATGCAGATGGTTTCTAGGTAAAGAAGTGCGTCTTTTTAAAGTTTCCTATCCTACACACTTTGCTAACAAGAAACACACAAACACACCTTAGCTGCTATAATTTTTCTCTCGGCTGTCCAAATTTTTGATTTTATTTTTTTTACAGTTACTTGATTAATGCTTATTTCTCTAAAATATTTATACTAGTTTCAGACCTAGCTAGCATTCCTACAAAAAGCGTCTAGCTAGCATTCTTCCCAAAAAAAAATTCTCTAATACAGTAAATTTTTTTGTATCGTGCTTTTATAACAACGGACATTGTCGAAAAAGCAGTTAAAATGTTGTGTATATTCATTCATCAGTTTATCCCTAATGAGCAAGCTGGGGGTGACAGTGGCGAGAAAAAATTCCTAGACATGCTAACCGCTAGCATTTTTTAGCCACTAAGCGTTATCTCGTTCGTCCGTATACTGGAGTTTTCTTTGTTCTAGATTTCAAAAGAAAAAACAAAAAAAAAAAAAAACCTTCATATGTTACAGATAGAAAACAAATATATATTAAATGTATATCAAATCTGTGTCATTTCATACTGTACCTTAACTAAATTATTTAGAGGGGAGGGGGCACTTACATTTTACATAAATGGCAGTAAGACATGAAGTTATCATTTGTTAACTTTACATTTAAAATAAAATTAATGATTACATTTCATTAAATGTCTACATCTGTGTGTGTTTGTGTGTGCATGTAAAATGAAGTGAACAGGGTTGTTCAGGTTGAAAACACTGTTAACATACCAAAGTGCAACTTCTACATAACAGCCTGCAAATCAATGGGTTAAGAAAATACATTTGAAAAATGTATCTATTTTTTAAATGTAAAACTGTATTGTGGTCTTAGTTGTTGTCATTATGTTTATTAACGGCTAATAGCAGTTATTAAGATGTACAGTTGGCCCTTTAATTTTTTAGCTTCTTTTATCTTTAAAGGAAGTAAAGTTTGTCTTGAACTTCAAATGTAAAATTAAAAGAATTGTTTATTATAATAAAAAAAAAGTCACTATTGATTTGATTGTATTGTATTTGTCATTATTTTATTAGTAGTTTTAGGGACTATTTACAGCTGTTTAATTACCTAGCCCACAACTTAATATTTTTTTAATATGATATTTTACTTAATTGTATTACATTTTATTGAATTTTATTTTATTTCATGTGTTTTTTACACTAGCGCTTCGTGAGCTGCCTTTAGCAGCAGTGAGTGTGTGGAGATGTCTAGCCGTGTTAAACGAGGAGAAAGCTGAACATAGTATCAGACTAAACGTGCATTTTAAACATTTGGCAGACATAACAATTAACGGTGTGTGTATTCACACAGTGTGTGTGTGTGTGTGTGTGTGTGTGTGTGTGTGTGTGAGTTCAGAGCACATACATGTGTTAGCGATTGAATGAAATATATAGTGACGCTGTAACTTGAAGAAATGAAGCAGATGGTGTGTGAACAGGATATTTAATAAGGTGTGTGAGTGTGTGTGTGTGCGCGTGTGTTTCTGGGCCACCGCTGAGTAAAAACCTCCTTCACACCCTTTGACCTCACTTGTCCATCATAGGTAATATCACACCGGCCTAACATACACTGATTATTCTCTCTCTGTCTCTCTCTCTCTCTCTCTCTCTCACACAACACACACACACACACACACACACACACACACACACACACACACACACACACACATGCTCATAGAGCAGTCAGGCACTACTGAGATCCTAATCTGTTTCCTGTGCATTAGGAAACTGTATATTTTGAAGATTGACTATTCTGATAGTGAAAACAGAAACTCTTTCGCTCCTCCTGACGTTTAACACAACTTTCCATGTCTCTCGCAGCCAGGGTGTGTTTTTCTACCATCGCGATGAGAGTGTGTTATGTTTAAATCCCAGTTGTGTAGTGCACCAGGTGACCTTCAGATTTAAATAGTTTCATGTGCAATAATAATAATAATGATGATGATGATTATTATTATTATTATTATTATTATTATTATTATTATTATTATTATTATTATTATTATAAAATAAAAACAAATTCTAAGTTTAAGCTCTTTGAATTTTCTTGGCAAATATTTACATTTATAAAAAAAACATTTCTTTTTATAATGTAACATTTATTAACAGATTTTAATGGCATTATTTTAGATTATTTATATAGAATATAGAGACGGTGAGGTAAATATTGCACATGTTTCTCAAGGCAATTCCAGGATTTTTTTTTTTATAAATTGTCCAAGTCTAAAATTAACATAATGTATAATAATGTACATTAATGTAATAATAACGTGTAAAATAACAATAAAAATATAATAATTGTGTATATATATATATATATTAGCTTAATATAATGCATCACACACATTATCTTTTAAAGTAAACTTCAAAATTGCAATAAAATAATTGAATGAAAACTATTGGATTACATATTTGTAATATTTTTTATATAATTTTAATAATTATCTCCTCATTTCAGTTGATTTGTAAAAAAAAAAAACTCTCAGTCTGACACAGCAACAACATTATTTAATAAATGCTATATGTACTGTATATTGTAATAAAAGACACACAAGTGTTATTTGAAAGTAAACTTTATATACTGTAGTATATAATACAATTATTTTAGAATTATTGGAATATTTTTAATAGACTGAAGAGAAGCGACTACAGGCACTCCGACATGCAGGAGAGGATACAGTCACTCCGGCACGCCGGCTCTCTGGAGCCGTGAGGCTGAAAGCTCACACCCAATACCCAGAAATCAACTCTGTAGCTTCATTTTTTTATTTTATTATTCATACATATTATTTATACAGAATAATTTTTTTACAGTGCATTTATTCTGTTCTTTCGTCAGTGTAAATTGTAACCAAAGCATGCCTATACAGTATGTGTGTGTGTGTGTGTGTGCGCGTGTGTGTGTATGCTGATTAGATGATGTGAAAATGCGATGTGTTGAAGATGCTTACATGAATACATTTTATTATTAATGACTATTTTCAATCAGGAACTCCATACAGTATGGAGCTGAGGGGTACAGAAATGAGGCGTACACAGGGAGCAGGCGGATCTCTCGACCGTCCCAGCGTTGTTTAAAATGGTTCTGTATTAATTGATTCCGCCGCTTCCAGTATTTCTTTGTTCCTGTTCATCGCTTATTTCCGTAGTGTACTATGGACTAGAGTTATTATCCGCAGTTTTTTATTAAACCACTTGGATTATTGCAGTAACTTGTACTCAGGACTTCAGCCCTGGTGTCACGGTTGCACCAAATACAGTAAGCACTCACCTTATCATGACGCTTATGTCAAAAGACTTTTTATTTATCAATTTTTTGGTTTAACGAGCACTATCGTGAGGCGTGGTCGAGTACTCGTCCTGAACAGCGTCGTTATCCAGTACGTTCTTGTATCCAGGTCTCGCTCATGAAAATGTGGGTAGTCCTGCTCTTTGTTCACATGGATCTTAAAACTTACGTCAGTTTCCAGCAAATCCGTGACGACCAGCTCGCCTTCGATTAGTTCAGAACTAATCGAACTAATCAGAGCAGCCAGGCTGTTTACCAGCACCGAGATAAAGGATCACGTGGCTCCAGGTTTAGCCTCACTTCCCTGACTCCCTGCTTATTTTATTAGTTTTTGAAGCTCCTCATGGACCTGATGTCTCCACACTCCGCTCCCAGCTCTCTGAGCTCTTTGCTAGAGCAGTCTACCCATAGATATCAGGTGTGCCTCTTCAGTTACGGTTTTGAGATCAGAAATCTAAAATACTAAATTGTTCCCGTTTAAATTGCTTTTGTAATTAAATTACTTTTTAATCTGACTTTAATCTCTTGCCATTATTTTGTAGTTCTTGTTACCTTTTTTGTCTTTTACTATCTTAACATTTGATTTATAATAATAATAATAATAATAATAATAATAATAATTCTTGTTTTTGTGCAGCTATTGTTGCTGTAAAGTTACCTTTATTTCCATTAATAACTAACTCTAAACTTCACACACCACACTTTATCAGTGTAGTGTCACTGACAAACCTTTACCTTAAACCCATAAACCGGACCTTTAAACCTAAATCACAACCCCGGTGATGTCTCCCAGGTGAAGTCGTCCACCCATCCAGTTTGCGTGCAGCCTCCGATTCCTGTTCTTCCCTGACCCAGTGTTTTTCTCAGCTCTTGTAGCTCATCCGTCTTAAGGTTTAAAGTGATGTGAGCTGCTTTTCTGCTTATATCGTGGTTGTGAGTTACTGTACTAAAGCTGTCAGATTCTAGCGAATCTGTGTTCCTCAATATATTTTGGCTCTATGTCTGAAGTTCTTAGCTTCGTACACAAGTTCATGTATTTTTAAAAAGGTCCTAGTACCTATAATTTTTTTTTATTTTTTATTCAAAGATTTAGGTTCTAAAACAGTTTCAGGTTTGAAAATGTGCATACATTTCTTGGGTTCTTGGAAGTTGAAGGTTTTACATTGAACCAATTACAGGTTCCTAGACTAGTTCTTGGCTACGTGAAATGTTCTTGCGGTGAACATCTGACTTTAGTTCCTGGATTCCCAGACAAATTCTTGGGCTTTTAAAAGGTCCTGCTGGTTAAAATGTGCCTAAATCTTTTGGGTGCCTGGTGATATAACTGGGGCAAGGGTACTGTAGCGCTGAGGTCCAAGTGTTGGACTACTGATTGTAAGGTAGAAGGTTCAAACTCAGGCACTGCCAAGTTGCCACTGTTGGGCCCTCGAGCAAGGCTCTTAACCCTCGACTCTTCAGATGTACAGTATAATGAGATAAAATGTAAGTCGCTCTGGATGAGGGCGTCTGCCAAATGCTGTAAATGTGTAACTAGGGTTACTACTAAATACAAATTCCTAAACAAATTATTGTGGAGGAAATATGTTCCAAAGTGTGTGAACTCCTAAAAGTTTCAGGTTACATATACCTGGATTGTTAGACAAGTGCATGTAGTTCTGAAAGTGTCTGGAAGTGGAGCTGTACCTTTAGTTATAGATTGTTTTTGTTCGGGAAATTTCCAGTGGTGAAAATGCGATTGAAGTTCTTAAAATCTGATTGGTGTTCAAATGTGCTTGAGGTTCCCAGACTATTGCTGAAGCTGTGTTTTAGTTACGTTTCCTAGACCAGTTCTTGTGCACCTGAAATGTTCTTGATGTAAAAATGTAGATGGATTTCCAGACTTCTAGGGTGAAAATGTACCTTCAGTAAAGCTTCTGGTTTCCTCAATATGTTGTTCTGGTGTTGCAGCTCCATCCATAGTCTTAAATTTGGCCCTTGTCCGCTAATCTCTTTTAACAAGAAGACGTTTCTGATTATTGAACTACATTATTGGATTCTTGAAAGGTTCTAAGGGTGCTAAAGGTTTTGAGGTGTTCGACATGTTCATATATCTCTGGAAGGTTCTGCTAGCGGAACAGTAGATAGGAGTTTCAGGCACATTCGCAGGTTCTTCTATGGTTCCTTCGGTGGAAATGTGCTTAACATTCTAACCTTTTTTAAAATATGATTTAGTTCTTCAAATGTTCTTGAAGGTGCTAGATCATTGGTGGAGTTGTGATTTAAGTTACAGTTTCCTAGACTGGTTCTTGGGTTTCCTGAAATGTTCTGTAGGGAGAAAGTGGTGACAGTATCCTTAAACTCCTAGATATATTCTTTGCCTCCTGTTCTGGTGATGCGGCTCTCTCAGCAGTGTCAGATTTGGCCGTTCTTCTGTAACCTCTGCTTGCAGAACAACCTCTCACTGGATTTCCCCAGGAGATTTACATAAACACTCAAACTGGCACCACCGACCATCTTCCCCCCGGTCTGATGTTTGATGTGAATATTAAATGAAGCTCGTGTGTCTGGATTGCACCGCTGCTGTAAGACTACACATTTATTTTCTTACAATTCACACCTGATTCTGCTTATCGAGGTTTTTTTTTTTTTTTTTTTTTCCCTAAGTGCTTGGTGAGCTGAATTGTGCGCTGATTGCACCATCTGTGTGTAAGTTAGCTTAAAGCCTCGTGGTTCTTCTAAGTGGCCGAGCTACAGCTTACACTCTATTAAATATTAGCTAACGCTGCACAAAAGCGAGTTAGAAGATAACCCCCCCAGGTATGGAGTAAATATTTACACAAGCCATTTTCCAATTTGTTTATTTCCATGAAGTCATTTATAACGGTGGACGTCACGGTAGCCGTCGGCTTTTACGTCCTTCAGATATGGATAAAGACATTAAGCTCCAGCCCGCGTCTCTTCGTTCCTCCACAGACGGCACAAGGAGAACTTTATAAGAAGAAGAACGTGTAGTGACTCCCCCCCCCTCCCCCCCAATACACTTTTTTTTTTCCCCTTGTCTGTTTGTTTTTTTCCCCCGGAGCTGATGTATACAGCGAAATGACATATGATATTATTTTTGCATTAGCCTAATGTTGCCATCTGCTTAGTTTTATAACTCATAAATACAAACATTAAAAACAGCGGATACATGAAGCGAAATCACGCTCTTAAATAATTCCCTCATTTGTAAACAGACGCAAGGGGAGGGGAAGATTTCCTCGCTTCTTCTTGCATGGATTATTACACTTGACCCAGTGAGAGTTGGGGACAACCTTGTGTGTGTGTGTGTGTGTGTTTGATCTCTTTATATATCTTCATATATACTTTTGGCTTGAGGGCATATGGATGGTACTAAAGCTGCAACAATGTAGGGTTAGTGTTAGGGTTTATTACACACACACACACACACACACACACACACACACACACACACACACACATACAGGTTTTGTTGGTGGAAATGTTCCTGAAGTTCCTAGTTATCCACATGTTATTGAGTTACTACAAAGTTATTTTGTTTTTCAAGTTTGCAAAGTTCCTCCATAGGTTCTTGGGTTCCTAAAGGTTCAAATATGCCTGATTTCCTGAGTTCCTAAGCTCCTGACATCTTCCAAGGTTCTGGACATAGGCTGCAGACATGTATCAAGTTTGTGAAAGGCTCCAGAACAGGAAGTGTGCTTTTTGTGGTTCTTTGGGTGTGTTTTGAAGGTCCTGGACAAGTGGTGGAAATGTTTAAAGTTTGAAGTGATGTCTTCCTGAAATGTTTTAAGAGGTGAACATGTGGCTGTAGTTTCTGGGTTCCTGGATACATTTGTGGGATTTAAAGAATGTTCTTGTGGTTGAAATGTGTCTAAAGATTCTGGGCTCCTGAATATGTTCATATCCGCTTATTTCTGAAAGGTTCTGAAAGTGGAACGTTAGCTATAGTTATGGGTTTTTATTGTTCTTAAAGGTTCTAGTGGTGGGAAGTTTTTAGGTTCTTGAAAGGTGATATATTTTTTTTTTCAAATGTGCCTGTAAGTTCCAGACAAGTGTTTTTAATCATGGATTCCCTGGCAAGTTCAGAATCAGAATCGGGTTTTATTCGCCAAGTATGTTGACACTCACAAGTAATTTGGTTCCGGCTGTTTGTAGCACTCAGAGTACAAACTAACATAAAAACACCATAAACAGTAATTACACAACATTCTCAAATGTGTAAAAAGTTCTCAGGTGCCTGAAATGTTCTGAAGGTGCAAATAGTTTCTGGGTTCCTTAACACATTCTTCATGTTTTGGTGTTTGAAATAAAGGTTCTTAGTTTTTTATTTTATTTTATTTTATTTTTTTATATACGTTATTGGGTTGGTGGAAATTTCAGGTTCCTGGTGATCTAAATGTAGCTGAATGTCCCAGACAAGTTCTGAAGTTCTGGAACGGTTTTGTCGGTGGAAATGTTCTTAGCATCATGATGACGTTTTTGGGCTTCTGAAAATCTCTGGAGGTGGATAAGTGTGTTATGCCTAAAGGAGGATTTACCTATCATTATTTTCTCTTGATAAAATGAATCAATAAAATAAATAAATACAAACGTCTGAGTCAGGTGTGCTGAGAAAATTGGACTCCGTCTGATGATAAACGCTAATCTGTACATTACGGCCGCGTTCAGATGTCCGAGGCTTCTCCTCTGCTCCCGCTTCACTATCCGACAGAGTCTAATGCGTGTGTAATTGAAACGCTGTCTTTCCGTGATGTAGGTAGGAAGCCAGAGTGCGAGTCTGCGAGAATCAGGGAGAGAAAAGGAGAGTAAGCCGAGAAGTTTGTCACGTTAGAAAGCCGGTTGCGTCTCTCTCAGCACTGGACAGCTGGAGGCTGCGCACACCACGGGGCTCGGTTTTCGGCGAGAATCTCCCCGCTTTTGTTCTCTCGTTTCCTGCTAGCGCTCGTCTTTCCTCTCGTCATCCAGGCTTATTAAATTCTCTCCTAATAAGGAGTCAAGGTGACCTGTTGAAGTTTCGAGTTCTTCATGGAGGTAAACTCGTTAGGGTCACATGACCAGCGGTGGAGCCTGGAGGTCTGTGAATTGGTGTAAAACTACATCGGGGCATATCTAATTTTACCCCATTGCTCAGAAATGGTTCATTCCAGGCGCCAACCTCAAACGAGGTTAACACGGGTTAAGCCGATGTGTTTGGCGCTATATAAAGTGTATGCATTAAATTTGTTATTATTATTATTACATGATGTAACTCGCGCTGAGACGGACACGACGGCGTTATTGTGTCATAGGAGACGAGATGAGAGAACGCCGGAGCTGGAAAGGTGTTTTATCAATAGATGTTTTGTTAAACGCGCAATCCGTCCTGCACTCGGTGAACACACACACAGCATGAGAGAGAGCGAGAGAGAGAGACAGAGACAAAACCAGATAACAAGCTTCAGACGTTAAATCAAGCTGCCTGATTACTCTCATCATCAGACGGCGCTACCGGTTTCCACCTGAGAGAAAACACACAGTCGCGGTCGCGTCCAAATGTCCGAAAGTCCACTGATCTTCCTTCACCCCGACTCCATCTCTCTCTCTCCATCCATATTACTCTGTACAGTGTGTGTCGTTCACACAACACCACAGGGACGAGAAAACAGAGCGCACAAGCTGAGATAATTGCTGGCTTCATTTAGAACAAAGCTCCCTAGGTAGCCTGCGTTTTTTTAGGCAGCCTTTGTCAGAGGAACACTTATTTCTTTTCCACAGAGCTAGACATGTCCCGCAAATTGTGTGTCCGAGAGCATGAATTAAAAGACGTAATTGTCTTTGTGGAACTAGGACATCTGTGAATAATTTGCTCTAATCATGATATTTGCGCGGTTTGAAGTTGTTTTGTGTCATTAAGTGTTTTACACGATGCGACATCGATTTGCACAATTTTGGTTAAACCTAATGTACAAGCGTCACTTTAGAACAATCACACAATTTTCTTTCAAAAAGAAAATCCAAACCGCCTCCATTTTGCGGAAAAAAAAAAAAAAAGATTTTGCGTTCAAATTTTTCCGCATTTTGCGAGAGTGAAAATGAGAATGCGAGAGCAACGCGAGATTATTAAACATTTTCTCAAAGTGGAAGCAGTTTGGGTTTTCTACAAAAGCTTTTACAGCGATCATATCATCAGTGAATTTGTCTGTTTAAACCAAACAATGATAGTCAACACAAATTTCATAAAATGAGGCTTTTTTTTTTTTTTAATGAAAGCTTTTTGAGCTCAGAGGAAACTCGCTCACATCTGCTGTATAAAAACACTTAAAGCTGTGCCGTCGTTGTTGAAAATGACTTTTCTGTTCCTTTGTTACATTTTAAATTGAATGCTTTTTTTATTTTATCTGTGTGTTTTAGTAATAATCAAGAATATTTAGACAATTTACAACACAGTTTAATTTGGGTGTTTATTAGAGAGAGTATGAATCTCTTCACGGTCCGAGATATAAAGCAGAGACAGATTGTGAGCAGGTTCAGTCTGAGAGGACACAGTGAGTCTGTGGAGAACCGCGCGGCCGGAGAGCAGAGAGCGCGTGTCAGTGTACGAGCGGCGAGGTCGAGACGGAGCCGCTGTCAAAAATATCAACATCTAAGGAACACCTTCACTGAAATCATCACACCCAAAATCCCAAATGTTCCCAAATTAACAGAGAAAATGAGAATATTTAAAAAAAAAAAATAGAAGGTCTGACTGCAAAATAGAGCCTGGGAGACAATGAGACACAATATGAGACACGGCGTGAGACACACTCTAAACATCCCTAACCTTTACTAACCCTAACCCTGAACACAAACCTACAATTAACTACAATTTAACATCACCATGGATCAGATAGTTATTGTTAATGTTGATGTATTTTTTTTTATTGTTGTTTTTGTTTTTCTATTGTTCATGCACCATGTTATTGTCTCATATTTAATATATTTATAAAGTTTATATATGTTTATAAATTCAGATTGATTTTGTTTATAATTTAATTCATCTTTTGTACTCGCTTTGGTAACAGTGTAATTCTTGGTTAACTTTCATGCCAATAAAGTCCTTCAGAACTGGAACTTATTAGGTACTTTAGTAGTTTTATAAAACGTAAAACTTTATAACCTGTAAGAAATACAGCTTCTTAAGAGAAGTCAGTAAATTTCAAACTTTAGTGTTATTAAATTAAATCAAATTGAACATGTCTAAAATTTTAATCGTATCGAACTCCAGTTTTGTGGTTATTTAATTCTTTGCTGTTAAATTCTGGATGCTGATTAGTCAGATACAGTGTGTTTTTATTATTATTATTATTATTATTATTATTATTATTATTATTATTATGTATTTGTTCTAGGACATTCTGCACAACACGAGCCTAACATTAGATAAACATGGTAATTTAGTTGTAACATTATTACAATGACATTAAAATTTAATTAATTAATTAAGCTAGAATGACTTTGATAAAAATAACACTGAGAAAAGTGAGAAATTTATTTGTAGTGTTTACACCAATGAAAATCTATTCACACAACATCTGACCACATCGGCGCTCCTGTAAGTGTCTAATGGGGTTCGGAATCCCGATCAGAGATTCTAACGGACACAACGGCTTCCCGCTGTAAAGCTGTAACTGCACCGGAGACTTTCTGGTTTCTCTGTACAATAACAAGGAGCGCTTTGTATTTTTAATTTTAATAAGAGGGAAAATAACGGCCGGTAAAAGAAAATATTTTATTTATAGCATTTATAATGAAACTGAAAATAAAAACGGACTTAATTCATAAACACAAAGTGTAATTACGTATAATTGAATTCAAAACCATGACACATTTTTAATTAATATGACAGAATTATATACAACAATGTTTTAATTGTTGGAAAATTACTGTTGTATAAGAGAGCTTGTAATGTAAGAAACAAACAAGCAAGAAAATAACTTAAACCACCCTGTTGTTATATATATATAAATATAAAAACAATATAACGCTTAGTATTTTCTAAAATAATGAAGATTTAAAATTAGACGCTGTTTCGGGATCAGTCCGCAGTAATTATCTTGTGACGAGAAGAACACATTAAAAGTCGTTTAACATCGGTCTGACAACAATGAAGACGAAGACGGGAAATTTGTAAGGATCTGGGAACTGGGTTACCTGATCCAGAAGAAAGACTAAATCAGGTATTCGTCAGTCGGTGGGTCAGTCAGTCAGTCATAGGTTACGGTGTTTGTGTGTGTGTGTGTGAGGAGGATGGATCATGCAGTGATGAAGATCACCAGAGTAAAAATTTGATCTGAGATTGATAAAATAATAAAAACCAGTTCCTGGTAGTGGACTCAGACTTTTGGACCCCGCTGTAGTTACAGTAATGTTGTTGTATCAATCAGAGACGCTGCCAGACTTTCTGCCTCCGATCATTCCAGTATGAGGCCACACACACCCACCCGCGCACACACACACACACACACTCATACTCAGAGTTATGCATCTGAGCTTTTAACATCAGTGATGGGAATTAAGAATGTGTTAGTGCTCTGATACACCGAGCTGACGTCCGAGAACTAGCGCCGACCGAGGCGGACTGATGATCGCCTCAACGTCGCCTCGCTCAGCCCCCTCAGTCGCCCCCGCCGATGCCTCGCAGTCCTCTCGTGTCTTCGGGGAAGATCCTGACTCGTAGAGATCGCAGCACTCACAAATCACGTTAGCGTTTTTTTTTTTTTTCCACGCTTTGTTGTTCATCTGAAAAAATGGTCAGTATTTTGTATAATGAAAAACACAAACAGGCTTCACAGTGATTTGTAAATTGGTTAATTCTCGATGTGTCTTGTTGCATGACTCACTTGGATTTTGAATCTTCTCTTGTTTCGTTCTGTAGAACCTTTGTAAAGTGTTGTCATGTTCTTGACGAGGAGCACTGAGATGTTCATGTGATGTTCTTCATGGTTCCCTCATAGCTCAAGGTCAAGGATATGATGGTCTGTTGATCTGTCCATGGACTCTCAGGTGGCTTAGGAGCCTCATCCTGGCCTTGAAAGTGCTTGGACAAGTAGTTCCAGATGGTAGACCTGGCTGTGGTTGTTGTTTTTTTCTAATTTTATTCTAGTTCTGGGCTCAGGCATTCCTGTTTCTTCTCAGATGATGGATTGATTGAGTTTCTTCTCCTTGGCATTGGTTCCCCAGTTGTTTTATGTTGCATTTCTTCATGTTTTAATCTTTTTTTTTTTTAAATATTGTGCAAAAGCCTTGACCCCCCCCCCCCCACTTCCACCCCTATTTGTCCATATTTTGCTTCCAGAGAGCCAGCGTTCTTGTATGTTCAATGTAGTTGGGAATAACAGTTCTCCAAGCTTCCTGAAGGGCTTTACCCTGTTTTCAGTCCCGTCCCCATTCAGAGGAATGTTTCTTGTTTGTTGAGCCACACAGAGAAAGATACTTCATTTAAGCATAAAAAAAAACAAACATCTTACTTGAACCAGTGAGAAACCGAGGTTGTTCGAGAAACAAACCAAATTTTAAATAGCATCTTTTGGCACTTTGCAGGCTGTCATAGTAAAACATTTGTTCCCATTTCTTGCATTGAATCTACATTAGAATAAAAAAATAAAATAAATAAATAAATAAATAAATAAAACCTATATACAGTAAATATAAAATTATTGGGGGGAGGGGGGGGTCAAGACTTTTGCATGGAACTGTTTAACATTTGTCTCTCATCCTAACAACATGAACGTTCCTTGTTAGTTGGTTTCTAGATGACCAAGGATTATAGACTGCTTGATGATTTTGCTTCGTTCATAAATAATTCAATCATTTCATTCATCAGAATATTAAATATTTTAGATTAAAGGTCACTTATTATGCAAACTTTACTTTTTGCCCAGGTTTAGACATACAGTCAGTCTCGTTTTTTCTTTTCCTTTTGGCCGTTTTCATAAGCCGATTAGATTTTCTGTAAAATGTGACCTCATACAAGTAGAGCCCCGCCCCCCAGCCTGTAGCTTCAGCTCATTTACCTAAACTCATTTACCTAAACTTTGTGTGGGGCATTAACACACGCAAACAGTTGGGTGCTGCCTCTTAGAATCTGGTAAAGAAATGGTCAAATACAATATGGGTCCTTTAATGTGCTCGCTTTAATGCATTATGGTTCTTGTAGTAACAGCTTGTTCACAGAGACATAAACAGACTCTTAAACAGAGACAGAAAGAGAGAGAGAGGAGGGTTGAAGGACTAAGTGTTTAGCGCTGCTTTAATGTAGACGATAAGCAGAAATAACGCTCCTTCTGCTCTCGGAGTCTCCATGGTTCGTAAAGTCTCCAGTTTAAGACCGATCGAAGTCAGTCTCGTCCAGAACGTTCTGAGAATTTCTTTCCCGCCGTGGTTTATTTACTCGTGCTTTCTCCTCTGTGACGTGTCGTCAGCCGGGGTGTCACAACCCGTTCAAAGCACCTCGTCCTACGTCTTCACATTTACATTTATTCGTTTACGGTCTAATCCGATCTTTTCACATCAGACCTGGCGCCATATTAGAGAAGCCTCCATCAGGTGAGACGAGACGGAGACGAGACGAGCGTAAACTTCAGGTTCTCCTTTTGATCGTTACCAACATGACATCATTACACCAGAGAGAGAGAGAGACGAGGGGGGTGAAGAGGTGGGAGAGAGCTACAGAGAGACAGAAAGTCCAAGTGAGAGTTAGAGAGAGAGAGAGAAAAAAACAGGAGCGGTAAAGAGAGTTTGCAAAACTGAATGGGAATCTGGAAAGAGCGGGAAAGAGCGAATGCGAGAACGGGAAAGAGACAGACAAGGCCAAGAGACGACAGAGAGGGAGAGAGAAATGCGGGAAGTCAAATGGAGAGAGAGGGAGAGACGGTGGGAAATGTGGGAAGAGACGGACAATAAAAACAAAAAAAGTCAAAGAGAGAGAAGTGATCAAGAGAGGAGAACGGATTGAGAAGACAGATTAATGTGGAGAGATGGACTGAAGGAAAAATGAAGAGGTGGAAGGAGAAAGACAGAGGGCAAGTCAGGGTTAGAGGGAAAAAATGAGGGCGGTCAAGAGTGTTCATAAATGAGAGGAAGAGAAGGACGAGCTAGAGATACGAACAAGAGAGCGAGAAACATGAGAAGGAAGGATCGAGAAGATGGATGGCTGGAGAGAGATACCAAGAGGGATAGATAGATAGATAATCTGAAAAGAGAAGAAAAAAAGACTTGGAGAAAGGGAAAGACAGAGGAAGGAATGATAATCGAGAGAAAAATGTGAGAAGATGAGAGAGAGAGAGAGAGACGATGAGAGACAAGGATAGAGAAAAATTCGAGAGGTGGATGGAGAGAGAGCGTGAGAGAGGATTAGAGAAAGATGGGAACGATAAAGAAAGATTGTAAAAGAGAGAAAGAAAAAAAAGAATCAGAGAGAAAGGGAAACATGATAGAAAGACGATATGAAAAGAGACACAAGAGAGACAAGAAAGAGAGAGAGAGAGACAAGTAGGGAAAACTGAAGAGTGTAAATAGATAGAGAGATGGAGAGAAACAGAGGGACAGAGAAATGTAAGAAGCCAGATGGAGAGACGTGCAGGAAGGATAGCACGAGTCAGATACACAAAAGCGTGATGGAGAGAAATGTGAGGAATATGGATTGAGAAGACAGATGGAGAGAGATGGCAGGATGTAGAGAGAGAGAGAGAGAGAGAGAGGTTTGAAAGCCATCATTCCGTAAAGATCATATGTAGTTTGTTGCTCAGTATTTCACACACAGTCCCACAGTCTGTCTCTTTCGTACACTCACTCACTCATTCTCTCACTCACACACACACACACACACACACACACACACACATTTTTGGAAAACTACAGGGAAGAGAAAAGTGGATCTCCAACCTCGACTTACACTCTTTCTGACCTCAGGGGCCTGCGGAGTCAACAAATGCTCTCTCCTCTCTTTCTCTCTCTGTCTGTCTCTCTGTCTGTCTCTCTCTCGCACACACACGCGCTCACACACAGACACACGCACACACAGAGGTCTGAAATTGAGTGCTGGGATGTGAGACATTTCTCCATCACACCATCAGCTGGGACAGCCTTTACACAGCTGAACATGTCAAGATGAGACCTGAAGCACACACACACAAAACACAAGCACACACACACACACACACACACACACATTTCTCTGGAGGTTATGAGGTGATGACATCATTTCCCAACAGTGAAGCGCCCAGGTCTAAATAATTTCTATTAATTTCTTTTTATTCGTATTTCGCTGTGAACGAGCAGCACACTGAGCATCTCTCTCTCTCTCTCTCTCTCTCTCTCTCTCTCCAGTGATCTTACATTATATAGAGAACATTATAAACAATGTGAAGTTATGGATGTGACATTTGGACTGATATTGGACAAGCTTTAGTACCTGTGAATTAATTTCCATAACCTGTAATGTAATCTCTTCAGCTGAAAACAAACAAAATCCATATCATCATTTTTTAGTTTTATCGGCGTTCCGGATGTGACATTAAACAGACGTATATTTATTAACGAGCGACTGCAGGTTCTTCTACAAACGCTGCGAGTTTTACAGGCGACTTCATAAAGCATAACGTTACAGATGTGACATTTAACATTTACATTAGACTTCAGGACGGTCATGAGACTCTTAGCCGCAGTAAAACATTTAAACGTGTTAAAGAAGACCGTACGTCCGTGAATGACGACCCCGGCTGCGGCCGTTAACATTCAGCGAGTGGAATGCCTGATCGCTAAAAAGTCAACGGGTGACTCGTCGCCCGGAAGAGATGCATCTGTCTGTGCGTACTTTGAACACAATCGTTCACCAGCACCACATGCACTCGGCCGGGAGTTACCGCCACGCCACGTCCCCCCGTACATTTCCACAAGTTTGGGGCTTTTAAGGAGTTCCTGGGAGGCCAGGGTTTCAGACGTGAAGTGAAGCAGGCAGTACGATGAGAGAACTTTCTACACTGCACTGGAGAAACACTGGGATTAGTGTCGCAGGGAATTATAAAGAGAAATAAAGGGAGTTTAAAAAAAATAAATAAATAAAAATCCCGCTCTGTCTCACTCAACCAGTCAATGGGTGGCGCTATTTGCAGGACTAGTAACGATGGTGTATGGTGTAACGTAGCATGGCTGATTGTCGGTGCAGCACATTTTCTGTTATATAATAATATTCCTAAATAAGAGCACAAATTGAGCAACAAACCTGCTGTAACTTGTCCAGATCTGACGAGCAGCACGCCGCAGTCTAATCATGTTCTAATGTTAGAATAATGCGTTTAGCGAGCGCGCTCAGAGAAACCCTGACACACTTCATTTAGTCTCATTAACATCGGGTGAAGTTCCCACGCTGATGAGTCGCACCGCTACCGCATACACACCCAGTGTTTGTTTATTCATCTCATTGTGTGATTTTAGCAGATAGTGTGTGTGTGTGTGTGTGTGTGTGTGTGTGTGTGTGTGTCCGTGGGAAAGAAGCCTATTTGCAATTAGGTCATCTCATGAGGAAGTGTGTGCCACCACTTTCCCCCAAAACTTTTCTTCCCCACATCCAAACGTAAATCCGTCCTTCCTCCTCATCCTCCCTTTCGAAATACCCTTACGTTTTAAAACGACATTATTTTTATTTAACCCGCTTGCGTCTGTGTCACCCTTAACGAGGGGGCGTGGCTTGTTTGACAGACAAGTGTAAATAGTACATAGTCGCGCTGTTATCAGTGATGAGATAGAATCGAGGTTTCTCTCGAACATTTAATGCAAAGCAAGTGTGTGCATCGCGTGTGTAGACCAAGACTCGTCCGATTACCTGATTATTTCCTCGTTTAAGGGGCGTGGCTTATCTTCGCATCGCTGAACACGAGGCGGATCATTTCCAGACGCGATGCGGACCGGCTGTCTGGATCCAACGTGATCAGACGTCTGGCGGTGTGTGTGTGTGTGTGTGTGTGTGTGTGAAATATTACGAGTGTCACGTACTTGACCAGTCAGGCTTCTTTATGTGGTTGACCCGACCATGATGATGTCACCACGTCACAAAAGCAGTTTGCTGGAAAAGGGGGTGTGGCCAAAGGGAATCTAGGTCACAGCTGCTGCTCTGTAACTCAGCCGTGTGGAGAATGTTGGCAGGAGAAGAAACGGACCTTCTGATGGCCGTGTGTTTGTGAGGGGGAAAAAAAAAAAACACAAAAAGATTGCAACTTTTTCCCTCACTTTGATCACATTAGTTAGTCAATTCCACACACACACCTCACTCGCTCGCTCGCTCGCTCTCTCTCTCTCTCGCTCTCTGAGATTATGGAGAGTGTCTTTTTATTGTGTAGAGCTGCATGTCTGTCTCCTGTTACTGCCGTGTTCTGGCTCCACATCACTCACATATACACACACACACACACACTTATAAAAGTGGAAAGTCTGATGGTTTCAATCTGCTGTGTGTGTGTGTGTGTGTAGATAGCAAAGTTCTGAATCACTGCAGGAGCAGAAACACTCTTAGCTGTGCACTCTCACTCTCTTCAGGTTTTTTTTTTTTCTCTTTATCTGTTTTCTTATGTTTTCTCTCTCTCCGTGTGATCTTCAGCCATACCGGATTCCTCCCCTCCACCCATCCGTTTATCTTTTCCTATATTTATCCATCCATCAGTCTGTGCATTTATTAGTCCATGAGCTTCACCAATAATTTATCTATCTTACATTCATCTATCCATCCAGCCCACCCAGTGGTCTCTCCACCCAGCCATGCATCCATTAATCCACCTGTCCATCCATCCATCTATCCATCCGTCAGCCTGCCCTATGGTTCCTTTATCCATCCATCCATCCATCTCTACATTTGGCCATTTTTCAGTCCATCGGCTCAACCGATAATTTGTCCAGCCATGTATCAGTTTATCCAGTTTTTCCATCCATCCATATTCTCATTTTCCCTTTTTTAAATATCTTTTTTAATTGATATTTCATCCCCCCCATACATTTTATTAATGTATCCATCTACCCTGTACTACCATTCCATTCATCTGTTTTCCTTACATCTGTTCACCCACTTATCCATCGATATATTCATCCATCCATCGATTTATTCATCCGCGTATCCATCAGTCAATCCATCCATCCATCCAACTTCCCTTCCGTTTATCCATCTACTGATTCATTCATCCATCCATTCATCCATCTGTCAGTCAGTTCATCCATCCATCCATCCTACCACCCTTACATCCTCTGCTAAACTCATATTCTGCCTTTCTAATATGTGTTCTGCCTCCGCCATCCATCTGTCAGTCGTTCCATTCATCCATCATCCTCCTCTTTCCTAATATCGCTTTCCTCTGTCACATCTCTATTATCATGTCCATATCTCCTTCTGCTGTTTCATTTCACTAAAGATTCCTCTCTCTCTCTCTCTCTCTCTCTCTCTCTCTCTCACACACACACACACACACACACACACACACACACACACACACACACACACACACACACACACTGAGCTAAACCTATTCCACCTTTACCCTGACAGTAATCTATGCTGTCAAGTCCAATGTTACATTTTCACATGATTTCCCTCCTGACATGTACCAGTGTGCTTAGCACTGGAAACACACACACACTCACACTCACACACACACAGAAACATGTGTATGCACGCACACGCAGCCTGAAGCATTTCTTAGTAGGGGTTAAGTAGAATTTGTTGTTTGAGGATAAGCAGTAGTGGATGGTGAAGTGTCACTGTGGACATGAGTGTGTGTGTGTGTGTGTGTGTATTTCCTTTAGGGTGAAATTTTCAATAGTGTAATATTAATTTTCCTTTAATATCTAAATAAACTAATACGGTATCAAGCATGCTGCTCTGATGGGTCTGAATGTGGTAATTAATTTTCTATAACAGCAGCTCTGACAGTATCGTACCTGCAGCTCACAGGTTTATTTTAATGAGCTTGGTTTAATGCGTTATCGTTTCCATGGTAACAGCTCATTCACAGGGATGGACGCTCTACATAACCATTAAAATTTTATACTATATTATACTAAACTCAATTTACTTACTACACTATACTACATAAAACGCTACAGTACTTGTACATCCAAGCCTGCACTATACAACATCACTATACTGTACTAAACTATACTCGATCTATCTATCTATCTATCTATCTATCTATCTATCTATCTATCTATCTATCTATCTATCTATCTATCCTGTATTGGGCTAGGCTAGGCTAAGCCACATACACTTTACTTTATTATACTTGTACATACTACACTGTACTATATAACATCTCTATACGACACTAAACTATATATAGACCAGTTTTTAGATGGGGAAAAAAAAATCAATAATGTCGACTCCTGGGTTTCGCATGAAAATAGAAAGGAGCAATTGTGACGAAGTTACCAAAAAGAACTCATATTCTCCAGCATGCTCAGTAAAACCTAACAGCTGTTTTATTTAGAATACTGCACACATCTGTATCGAACACGACCGCTTATGTTCAAGCAAAGAGGTTCCGCACCAAATATTGACCGTTTGGATGTTTATCTTGTTACTTAGTGCTTTTTATTGAAGTTTCTTTTAATGTAGAATTTTTTTCAAAAGCATCATTGCATATGGCTTTTGTTTGGATGTTCTCAAGATTTCATTTTTTTGCACAGTACTGTAAATAAATCAGCTGTTAGGTTTTACTGAGCGTGCTGGAGAATGTGAGTTCTTTTGGTAACTTCGTCACACTCGCTCCTTTCTATTTTCATGCGAAACCCAGGAGTCGACATTATTGAAAAAAAATTTTTCCATCTGAAAACTTGTCTGTCATGTAATATGTCACTTTTGTTACAGGCATGCAGATATATTCTTTTGTAATGTTATTTATTTATTAATTTTAGTGTACCTTTGTAGGGAATAATTTTGTACATAATAATGCAGACGTAATAAACTTGGATAACAAAATTTGTACTATAGATAAAAGACTTTTGCACAGTACGGTATATACGGTATATATATATATATATATATATATATATACATGCTCTGCGTATTTTAGTGTTTCCATGCTCTACCCCTCCCACTTCAATTAAGAAAAGACTGTTAATTAGGCAATTAGTTAATTTCGGTGTGCTGGAGCTGAGAAAGCACTGCAATTTGCAGGACCGAAGTTGAGAACCACTACTATAGAACATCACTATACTATACTATATTATATTTACATTTATATCTATTTAATTATAGTATATACTAGGCTAAGCTAAACTACATACACTATACTATACTTGAACATGGGAGGGCCCGAAAAGTCACTCTAACCTTTAAATAGTCTGCCGGACTAATTTATTACAAATACATATTCGTGAAAACAATATAACATTAAATGTAGTATTTTCGACAGTCATAAAAGCGGACGGAGACAGGATAGCTCTTTTTCCGTGTGCAAATGGAACATGTATTGTGTGCGCACCATGGCCCGCCAGCAACCTGTCCACAGTCTGGGGTGGTGCTGGAGGAGATTTGGAGATCATTTTTTCTCCCGGGCATGAGCGAGAAACACAGCCGGCCTGACTATATCTATATTTATATCCATATCTACATCTACTGTATATCAGGCTATTCTATTCTATACTATACTATACTACACTACATTATACTCTGTTTTTTATACTATAGAACATCATGATACTATACTACTGTATATCTGTACTATAATATACTGTACTACACTACTCTATACTATACTACACCTATATTTGTATTATATTATGGACGTGTTACGCTGCACTAATTTCGTAAAAATTTAAAAAAGCGACATGGACTCGATCACTAAAGGCTGCACATACAGTAGCTTTCTGTTTTACACTATTTGGGATTTAACCTCAGAAATTGCAGCTGATATTTTCAAGCGGAATAACCTAAATGTAAACCTAAACATAAAAGTTTCTGTGGACTGTCCAACTGTCCACCGTGGTTTATTCTCAGAACCGTTTGGCTGCATAGTACCAGTAAGGATTTAAGGATTTTTTGTGTAAAAGCAATTTGACACTAGAGGTCGTGCGATATAGTATAGTCCATCCTATATAGTATAGATATACAGTAACTATATTATACTATACTCTCTATCACTATGCTGTACTGTACTATATTATGCTATGCCGTGTGTACAAACTTTGTCAAGTGGAATAAATATTTTATCTATCCGTCTATCAATCTAGACACTGAGACAGTGTCAGCTGTAAGACATATCGGGGGGGAAAAAATGAGAAATAAAAAAATAAGCCAAAGATCCAGATGGAGATTAAGACATGAGAAGACATTTATAATCCTTCTGCGAGATATATTTATGATCCGTGCTGAAAACATCACCGCTGCATGTGTGTGTGTGTGTGTGTGTGTGTGTGTGTGTGTGTGTGAGAAATTCATTCGAAATAGATTTGTGTGTAAATATTTATTTACTTGTTTAAATTACTGACATGATTTGTAACTCCAGGCATTCGTACTGTGTATATATATAATTCCTGTTGTACGGTTTATACAGCCGAGTTACAGTCATTTATTCCCGCTACATTTTTAATAAGAGCAGGGAACGGGATACACTCCTTTGGGACGCGGCGTGTGAGGTGTGATATTTCGGACAGGACGTTAGCGCGTTAATTAAAATCTGTCCAAAACAATAACTGTTCACCAGACACATCTGTTCCCGTTACCTGTAAGTGCTCTGCGCACATCTGTTGCCTCTGCAGCGGTGAAATGAAATGAAATGAAATGAAATGTGACTCCGTCACTAATGAAATAAATAGACTTGTCAGGACCGACGCGGCGACGGCTCTGACGCACAAGAACGACAAAAACAAAACGAAAGAGAGGAGACGAGCCGAGCGCCGGGTACGTCCGGGGTCTGTGAGCTCGAGAACGCGGCCAGCCAAAAAAGAAAATTAACACCGCGCAATAACGGCCAGCGCGGAGTTAGCGTTCAGGCTAATAAACAGGTGAACACACCCCGGGGCCTCGCACTCGTTTATTCCTCCTCCGCCCCTCATTAACCGCTCCCTCTATCTCTCTCTTTTCATTTCCCAGGATGCCGGAGGTAGATTTTATTAATTCTTCCTGGCAGGGTTTAATGAAAGGGTGGTGGTGAATTCTTTTCTTTTCGTCCTCGCTGCGATGATAAACTCTGTGTGTGTGTGTGTGTGTGTGTGTGTGTGTGTGTGTGTGTGTGTGTGTGTGTGTGTGTGTGTGTGTGTTTTCCTTCGCTCTCCCTAATGGCCGTGTCCAGGTTATCAGTAACTCTTGACATATCAGAGGCCAGTAGAGAGTGGTCATCAATTAAAACGCACACACACACTCACACACACGCACATGCACGCCGGCACACTCACACACATATCCATGTTAATGTCAGTGATCTGTGATTAATTAATATACTCTCTCTCTCTCTCTCTCTCTCTCGCTCTCTCTCTCTCAGTCTCACTCTTTTTCTGTCTTGCTCTCTGTTTCAAATTCTGTCTCTCATTCCGTCCCTTGTTCTTATTCAGTCTGTCTCTCTCATTGGGTTTGCCTCTGTCTTTCTCTTCTTTCCGTTGCTCTCTGTCTCGTTATGTTCTTCAATCTGATCTGTCTGTCTTGTCTCTCTTTGTCTCATTTCCTCAATTTCTGTCTCATTCCCTCTCTGTCACTCCCTCTTTCTTTGTCTCATCTTATCTTTCTGTCTCATTCTCTCTTTTTGTTTCATTGGTTTTTGTCTCATTGTCACTCGGTTTCATTTTATTTCTGTCTCATCCCTGCTTTCTCTCATTCCTCTCTCTTTTTCATTCTCTCTCTCCATCGAATTCTGTTTCTCTCTGACTCATTCTTTCTCTTTGTCTCATTCTATCTCTGTCATATACATTTCTCTCTAATTCATTCTCTCTCTCTCTCCCCATCACATTCAGTGTCTCTCTGTTTCATTTTATCTATCTCTGTCTCCTTATTTCTCTCCTCATTCAATCAGTTTGTCTCATTCTAATTCTCTGTCTCAGTCCCTCACTTTGTCTCATTCTGTCATTTTTCTCTCTCTCTCTTTCTCTCCCCCCCCCCCCCCTCCATCGCATTCTATGTCTCATTTTATCTATCTCTGTCTCGTTATTTCTTTTTCTTTGGCTCTTTCTCATTGTGTTTCTTTCTCTCTGTCTCATTCTATCTACCTTTGCCTCTCATTCTGTCTCTCTTCCTCTCTGTGTCACTCTTTCTGTCTTCTGTGTTATTACATCTGTCTTATTCTCTCTGTCTCTCCCTTATCCTGTCGAATATATTTCTCTTTCTGTCTCATACTCTCTATTTGTCTCAATCTGTCTCACTCTTTCCTCATTATGTCCTACAGCTCTCTCTCTCTCTCGCTCACTCTCTCTTTCTCTCACGCTTGCGTGTCTCTCGCCATGTCTGACTGTCTCTTCTGTCTCACTGTTTTCTTTACGTAGCAGAAAGAAATCTTAAAATAATATCAGTTCAAAAGTTTGTACTCCGCTTAAAAAAAACTATATACTTTCAATTAAATTAGTAATGTTACCTTATTTTGATTATTTTTTCTCTATATATTTTTTTTAACAGATTTTTTTTTTTATAATTGTAAAAAATATATATATATTTTGACCTCAAGACCATATAAGAGGGGCACAAACTTTTGCACTCAATTCCAGAGACTTTTGAGCTACTCAGGATTTTTAGAACTTTAAAAGTTTAGTGTTTTGTAATCGAATAAAAAATGAGCTTAGCGCGCGCACGCACACACACACACACACACACACACACACACACACACACACACACACACAGAGCAAAATGTAGAGTGTATTTGTGAATTCTGGAATGATGAAATGTAGAGCTGAGTGCTGTTCTGACCTCTGCTTCACTCTCTCTCTCTCTCAGGTGAACTGTGGCTCTAAGCAGACCGACGCAGAGATCGAGTGACTGTGTGTGTGTGTGTGAGAGAGAGAGAGTGAGAGTGTGTGTGAGCGTGTGTGAGTGAGTGTGTGTGTGTGTGTGTATGTGTGAGAGAGAGAGACACACCGTCATGCATGCAGGATGGATGTGAAGGAGCGCAGGCCGTACTGCTCGCTGAGGGAGAGTCGCAGAGAGAAGGAGAGGCGCTACACACACTCGTCCGGGGGAGAGAGCGACGAGTGCCGCGTCCCCACGCAGAAATCCTACAGCTCCAGCGAAACGCTCAAAGCCTTCGAGCACGACTCGCAACGCCTGCTGTACAGCGGCCGCGCGAAAGAGAGAGAGCACAGAGACACGGACGAGTACAGCCGGCCAGGTGTGTGTGCTCAGACACACATAAGTACGTACACACACACACACACACACACACACACACACACACACACACACACACACACACACACACACACACAGAAAAACATGGTAGAAGTAAGAGGACGAGTAACGAGAGAGAGAAATGATGAGAAAGTGTGAGAGTGAGAGAGAGCAGAAAGAGATTCTGAAATATACAGAGAGAAAAAAGGTGGAGTGGCAGATGAACAGAGAGCGTAAGAGAGAGAAAGACAGGCTGATAGATAGACAGAAAAAAGACCTGAAGGAATTATATATAAAAAATATCGTTTGAGAATGTAGGAGAATAAAATAGAGAGACAGAGAGAGAGAGAGACAGATATAAAAAGATGGAGACAGATGGAGACAGATGGAGAAAGATGGAGAAAGATGGGCAGAGAGAATGACAGGCTGGGGTAGTAAGAGCAAGAGACAGAAAGAGAAAGATATAAAAAGAGTCAAAAAAGAGAGACAGAGCAAGAAAAGGAAGTATGATGAATCAGAATGTGAAGGTATATAATCCTGGAAAGATACAGAGAGAAAAAAGAAGAGAGAGAGAGAGAGAGAGAGAGAGACGGGCAGGCAGATAAAAACAAACAGAAAGCATGACCGAGAACGAGAGAGAAAGAAAGAGATGGAAAAATATAAAATTATAGAGAAAAAGAAAAAAAGTTTAAAGTCAATGATAAAATGAAAGAAAGAGAAAGAGATTAAGACAGACAGATATACTAAGAACAAAAGAGGGTGAGAGAGAGAGGGGGAGGGTGAAATGTGTAGAAGTAAAAAAGAGAAACCGAGAGAAAAGTAAAAATTACTAGAAAGATCCAGAGAGGAAAAGAAGAAAAAAAGATGATGGTGTGACAGATAAACACAGACAGAGATGGACGGAGAGAAGGGATTCAAAAACCTGAAGCGGTTACAGTTTCCATGTTACAACACATCTCTATTACACTCTTATTACACTGTAATAAACCCTCGCTTCATAATAAACCCTCGCTTCAGCCGTCGCCATGGAAACGGGAGCGCACCTTAAAGGTAGCATACATACTGTAAAAAAAGCCATCAGCTAAAGTGCTAATTAACCTGATTGATGAAATATATGCAGCTTTCTGCTGGAGATTTAGTTGACAAGACAGACACACACACACACACACACACACACACACACACACACACACATACATACACACACACACACACACACACACGGATATAATGATCCATGTTTAATTATTACTTTTATTTCATTAATTTATTAAAGTTAAATCAGTAAAATCTTCTCATTAGTTTATATTCTTGCGTGTGTGTGTGTGTGTGTGTGTGTGTGTGTGTGTGTGTGTAAAGGTTAGGCATCCGTTATCCATCAGTGTGGCGTCCTCGGTTCTGTTAAGTGTGTTTATTTTAGAAAGCAGCTGCAATGACATCAGATTACATATGGCCATAAAACTGTGTGTGTGTGTGTGTGTGTGTGTGTGTCTGTGTGTGTGTCTGTGTGTGTGTGTCTGTGTGTGTGTGTGTGTTGATCACATATAGCCTGTATTTGGGTGGACGCTGTGAGGTATTTAGTTGATAAAGGGACACCGCTTATCCTTGTATGTATGTATGTGTGTGTGTGTGTGTGTGTGTGTGTGTGTGTGTGTGTGTGTGTGTGTATCACATATAGCCTGTATTTGTGTATGCAGTAAGGTGATTACTCGGTAAAGGTGCGCGGGCGCTGGGCATGCGGCAGAGTTCAGCGTCTTGGTGTGTGTGTGTGAAAGAAAGTTCCAGAAGAGGTCATTAGCAGTTCATGGATCACTCACACACTCGAATTAAGACTTCATAAATATTTCACCACAAAGAGCGTAATTGCTTAATTATCTTATCATGTAGGATTTCATTTGCACTAATTGGTGCTCATTTGGAATTTATACGCTTTCCATCGAACTCCTGCACAACTTCAATTATTTCTGCAGCTAATGGTGCGTTTACTTTCGCTTTAATAGATCAGATTGTTCTTTCCTTTATTAAAACACTCAAAGTTTCACACCAACATTAAAACTGTGAGAAAAAAAAATCTCATTTATAAACTCTTACCTTCTTCCTCAACTTCGTTTTTATTCCATCACTTTATTTCCTCCTTCTTTAATCCACTCCTCTGCCTATCTGCACTGATCATTACCATATTCCTTATCGATTTATACTTCAATAAGAATAAATTAACAATTAATCGACTCTCAGTAATCCTAATGTGCATTAAAAGTTCCAAATAAATAATTGTGAGTAAATTTGCATAAATTAAATTATAGCTAATGCTAATAAATGGTACATCACACTTCTGTTACACAGCCAGAGACAGAAACAGAAAGGAATAAAGAGAGAGAGACTAGGGATCGTTATGATATTTAAGTACTTAGTCACATGACTAGGAATCCTTAGTACTTAGTCACATGACTAGGACTCGTTATAAAATTTAAGTACTTAGTCACATGAATAAGGCATGTTATAATATTTAAGTACTTAGTCACATGACTAGGGATCATTATAATATTTAAGTACTTAGTCACATGACTAGGGATCATTATAATATTTAAGTACTTAGTCACATGACTAGGGATCGTTATAATATTTAAGTATTTAGTCACATGACTAGGGATCATTATAATATTTAAGTATTTAGTCACATGACTAGGGATCATTATAATATTTAAGTACTTATTCATATGACTAGGGATCATTATAATATTTAAGTACTTATTCATATGACTAGGGATCATTATAATATTTAAGTACTTAGTCACATGACTAGGGATCATTATAATATTTAAGTACTTAGTCACATGACTAGGGATCATTATAATATTTAAGTACTTATTCATATGACTAGGGATCATTATAATATTTAAGGACTTAGTCACGTGACTAGGGATTGTTATAATATTTAAGTACTTAGTCACATGACTAAGGCACGGTATATTTAAGTACTTAGTCACGTGACTAGGGATTGTTATAATATTTAAGTATTTAGTCACATGACTAGGACTCATTATAATATTTAAGTACTTAGTCACGTGAATAGGGATCATTATAATATTTAAGTACTTAGTCACGTGAATAGGGATCATTATAATATTTAAGTACTTAGTCACGTGAATAGGGATCATTATAATATTTAAGTACTTAGTCACGTGAATAGGGATCATTATAATATTTAAGTACTTAGTCACGTGAATAGGGATCATTATAATATTTAAGTACTTAGTCATATGACTAGGGATTGTTATAATATTTAAGTACTTAGTCACATGACTAGAACTCATTATAATATTTAAGTATTTAGTCACATGATATAATATTCGTTATAATATTCAAGTACTTAGTCACGTGACTAGGAATCGTTATAATATTTAAGTGTTTAGTCACATGACTACAACTCAAAACACACCCAATGGATTTTGATATACTTCTCCTAGGGAATTTATACGATCGCTACCAAACCGGGCCGATGTGATGTAAAGACACTGAGGATGTCTAGAAAAAATTCTATAGGAATTTTTGATGCATCTCTCTCTCACACACACACACACACATGCACGCACACACACACTCATATCAAACACGCACACACTCACATCTCTCTCTCTCTCTCTCTCTCTCTCTCTCTCTCTCTCACACACACACACACACACACACAGATATAAACACACTCATACATCAGAAATGTTTAGACCCACACACAGACTTTGCTCACTCTCACTCATGTGCGGTGCACCCGGTCACGGATGGCGCAGGGTGCTTGTGCTCGCCCATTGTCGCTCGCAACTATATTTTCTATTATATCATGCACACGGCAAAAGCTTAGAGGGTCAATAAATTCAGTACGATAAGCTGAATAGATGTTTACACCTACGGGACAGCTTCTCTTGCTTACCTCCAGTATTTAATTTGCATGATACTCCAGTAAAGTATAAATATTCTCACATATGACTTACTGTAGAGAGAGCACCGCAGTAGAATTACTTGCGCGCTGTCTAGCTTTTAGATTTCTGACTGAAATGCTTATTCAGAATTTATTAAATTGGTTTATTATAGTTATCATTAATAATTACTAATGTCATTACTAATTGATTATAATACCTTGTTTCTCATTCTTAGATATCATTGTATTTTTTTTGTACTACACAGCTCAATAACACTCACACACACACACACACACACACACACACACACACACACACACACACACACACACACAGACATACACATTACTTCCTATTGCGCTAAATTCTTTTCATAAGGTTGCTTCACAACACGGCCATAAACGTTAATCATAAATAAATTATTCAGCACTTTACAAACTCACACGCAGCTAATTACTGGTAACAATTAGCTGCAAAATGTGCAAAATGATTACATCCAGATTAAATGGGGGGAATTTATTTATTTATTTATTTATTTAGACTTGGAATCTTGATTTTTTTTTTTTTTTTTGCTTTTGTTACAGTATGAATGAATCGCTCTTTTTATCGCCACTTTCCATCTCATGTCTGGCTTATCTCAGGACATGGGAACTGTGTGTGTGTGTGTGTGTGTGTGTGTGTGTGTTTTGTGGTTATGATCCAGAGCCAGAGATTTGCCTAATGAGCAGCGAGAACCTCCAGCATGTCCCGAGGTCACGTAAAGGTGTTCGGTGTAAAGAAGGTTTGTTTTAAAGAAGCATTAGGACTTCCTGCATGTTTGGGTTTTATTATGCAGTGAATAATTTTGCTATTTTTGTCAGAATAAATAATTTCACATTTTTAATAAAATAATTCATATCACACTCTAAAAAATGGCTAAATGCATTCCATAAACATGTATTCATTCGTTTGTTTGTTTGCATGACTTAATAATTCATTAAAACAGATTTTATTAATCAGAACACAGCGTGGAAAGGGTCGGACTAAAACTCAAGTATAGGATTATTTTGTCGTACAGTATAACGGAAATTTTTATTAGGATTCTTTTTGGGGAATTATATGAGCAGGATCTGGAGTGTAGTTCACCAGTGTGACTTCAATATCACTTTTATTACTATTAATAACTTCTTTTAAATTCTTAATATTAATAATTTGTGAATAATGTGCGGCTTGTTTTAATATAAAACCTCTGACTTTTTTTTTAGAAGTGAAACTTTACTAATGATATGCAACCTTAATAAAATCATGTATGGTTGATTTACTCTTAATTTGTTTGTTTATTTGTTTATGTTCATTGTAATTTTCTGTAAATCATTCAAGAGGACGTCCTTTATTTTCCTGCTTCGTTTTTTCCCCCCTATTTTTAAAACAAATCTACAGTACTGTGTGTATACTCACACCACTTCCACTTTATTATGAACACCGTTAGCCTTTACCATCATGCAACATAACGAGGTAAAATTGTAATATTATTATTTTTCAAGCCGAAAAATTTTGTTAAAGTCATTCCTTTAGTTACGTTTAGACATTCAGATGGGTCTCCATTCTGTGTGTACAAATAACAAACATTCCCTGCTTTCTTGTATTTTTATTATTATTATTATTATTATTATGTTTTTTTTTTTTTTTTTATCACATAAAATTTTCCCCTAACGTGACCTCACATGCTGTAAGTAGAGGCCCTCCCCATTGGTGTTATCGCTCTGCTCTGTTGTTCTCTGGAGGGGCGTGGCTCAGCAGGAGCTCATTTGCGTAGACACTGATGCAGCATGTTTGAGTGAAACAGAGGTGGTTTGAGGAATAAAACGTATTGAGGGGTATTTCAGCTGGAGTATTAAAACACCTCACATGTTCTGTGTTAAGGTGTTAAAGAAAAAGTGAAAAACGGGTCCTTTAACTCCGCCATGGTTGTTTTCACACTCGTCTGTATAAACTCTAGAGACTGTCGTGTGTGAAATCAGCAGTTTCTACAAAACCCAAAGCAGCCAGTTATACCTCGGTTAAAGTCACAGTAAAGAGATCAGATTTTTCCCACGTTGATGTGAACGTCACCCGAAGCTCGTCGCCTTGGATCTGCTTGAGTTTATACGTTGTGCTGCTGACACACGACAGGCTGATCAGATTAAAGGTGTTTCTAATAAATTACACTGTGAGTGCAGGTCACTATAATGCATTTTTGTTGCATATCATCATATTATAATGCATATTGCTTTACCTCTTAGTGCTAGTATCAGATTAAATTTTATATCTGCTTTAAAGTTTTTTACAATATATATATATATTTTTTTTATTGTAATTTTTTTCCCTTTCTGTTTTCTTAAAAAAAAAATTAAATACAATTTCTGCTGTTTTTATGGTACAGAGTGGATATAAAATAGATCACCATCTGTATTAATGTCCTAGTGACAAAAACAGTCATTCAAAATTTTGTAAAATATGCAGAATTGTGGTATTATTTTTGTGTCTATACAGTAATAGGATGTTTTCATTTGAAATTACATTTGTAGCTGTAGGCTAATGTAATCTGTTACAGTTTACTTTTATGTATTTTGGTTATTTTTTTAGTTTTCTATTATGTGGGGCTTTTTTACAGAAATTGAACATTTAAATTGTTTTGGGTTTTTTTTTTAAGTAAAGTTGTTTTGTTTTAAATTCTCGGATTTAACCATGGTAGGGAATAAACATGTAGAAAAGCATCACTTTATTTTTGAGCTTCAGCTAATACAGTTGTGAAAACAAATTTTTAAAAAAAAGTAAATTTTATTGTGGATAAAAATTTTAAAGTAAAAAAGAAAACATTTGAAAATTGCAGAATTGAGATAAAACCCGTACATTTATTCTACTGTCCTGTACACTGACACCACCTCTGTGTGTGCTACGTGTCGTCCCTGTTCCTGCTAGCTGTCTCTAGGGTTGTTGTTGTCGTTGCCATGGTAACAGATTTTCCTCCAACGTGCATTTCTACGTTTATTGACCTGGAAATTCCTTTGAAATCGTCAGGTCTGCGAGCCCGAGCGGCACCACGGCGTCCTTACTCCATCTGTACCACATTACCCTTCTGTGCATGTGTGTGCGTGTGTCTGTGTCAACTCTAGAATCGCACTGATAATCTTCTAGTAATTTGGAAGCAATTAAAAACGATTAGAATCTAATTGTAAAATTGCCAAATGACGGAGACGGTGATGTGCCAAGAGTGATTTTTCTCCCATCGGCTCTCCAAATGCTTCCTATTAAGACCTCTGGAGGGTCATATGGCAGTTAAACACACACGCGTGCACACACACACACACACACGAAAGCTTCTCACTGCCTCACTGCATGCCGAGTGTGTACATTGTACTCAGTATACATCATAAATCAGCTACTCAGTATCACAATAATAATAATATTAATATTAATAATAATAATCATAATCATAATAATAAAATAATAATAATACCAATAATAATCAAGCACAATTTATTGTCTAAAGAACCTACATCTTTTTAAGAAGAACAAATAACATCTTATTCACGATACAGTACATTGCATCTCTGCATATTCATTTATTCATTTATTACAAAAAATAAAATAACTTTTTTTTTTTTTTATCAGACGAAGAAGCAAAAATAAGAATCTTATTTATTTCATTGCAGTGCATGTGAGACACGGTCTTCACACCCTCGCAGTTGCCATGGTGATAATTAATAGCAATTAGTGCAGCATTAGATTTTATATTTGATATAAATGTGTGTGTGTGTGTGTGTGTGTGTGTGTGTGTGTGTGTGTGTGTGTGTGTGTGTGTGTGTGAGAGACAGAGAGAGAGGGTACGTCTTATCTGGCACTTTGAGCAAGTCTGGGCGTGCAGGTTTTGTGTGTGTGTGTGTGTGTGTGTGTGTGTGTGTGTGTGTGTGTGTGTGTGTGTGTGTGTGTGTGTGTGTGTGTGTGTGTGTGTGTGTGTGTGTGTGTGTGTGTGTGTGTGTGTGTGCTTCAGTAAGAACACACTGCTGTGCCTGCAGTTGTTTGAGTGTATGATGAGACTTGATAGTCTCTTTGTTCCACATATGTTGTGTGTTTATTTATTTATTTTTGTGTTGTGTGTGTGTGTGTATGTGAGAGAGAGAGAGAATGGGGTGTTTACAGGAGCCCATGTGTGAGTTTTCGGTCAGTTGATACAGGCCTTATTGAGACACGGAGACATAAGTAAAAAGAGACGCAGCGCTATCACCTTCCAACTTTTGTTTTTCTTGTCTTTTTTTTTTTCCTCTGCATCTTTTCATCCTCCCTCTCTCGCTCTCTCGCGCTCTCACTTGCCGAAAGCCTCCCCTGATGCACCATTTTCCCGTCAGCGCGATCCTCGACCCCGCCTCTACTCCTTATTTAACAACTGAGCGAAACACACCTGATCCCGCCACCCTCCACACACACACACACACACACACACACACACACACACACACACACACACACACACACACACACACACCTTGCTGTAGAAATGTTCCTAAGGTCGTAAACTCCCAAATCACATTCAGGAACTGCGTCTAAGGTTCCTGCAAAGCTACCTGAGTTCCTGAAACGGTTCCTGTGGTGGACGTTTCTAAAAGCCGACCTGAGTTACTGGAAATGTGCGTGAAGCTCCCCAGGTGCTTAAAGGTTCCTGGATTCCTGAAAACAGTCTTGCAGTAATTCCTGTAATGCTCCTCCAGCGGAACTGCATCGAAAGGTTCCTGGATTCCTGAAACACTCCTGGGTTCCTGTGAGGAACAGATCTCTACATTCGGAGTTTTGGGGTAGAAAAAAAAAAAAAAAAGCTTCCAGCATTTAGAGAAACTGAAATTTTACAACATGAGGACGTCTTCAGGAACCCAGGACAGCGGTCATGGATAGAGAGATAGATAGAACAATATAAAATAAAAATTCTTAAATTAGAAAGTAGTAAATGAAATAAATAATGAAAGAAAATAATTACAGTCTTATAATATGATTTTTTTTAAATAAAAAAATATATATAATTAAAGAATAATTAAATTAAATAATCTATCAAATTAAAGAATTATGGAAGAAACAAGACAGAAAAAAGCAAAGCAAAATAATTGCAATAAGTAAAAGTTTTTTTTTTATTCAGTTTCAGAAAATAAATAAATTAATATTTGAAAACAAACAAGCAAAAAAAAAAACTAATGAATTAAGTAATTCCCAAGGACAAGCATTTTTTTCCATTTAATGATAAATAGTATTAAACTTATAATTAAATGTTTATATATTTAGTTTGTTTGGTTGGTTATTGTACAGTATGTAAATTTTAATCTTCTTGACAGTTGCCTTGTCACTGTATCATTCATGTAGTTTTGAATGATTGTACCATTGTAGGATGTCAGATGACCCCTGTGTGTGTGTGTGTGTGTGTGTGTGTGTGTGTGTGTGTGTGTGTGTGTGTGTGTGTGTGTGCGTGCGCGCGCACCACAGGTCAGAACTTCACCCTGAGGCAGTTGGGGATCTGTGAGCCGGCCACGCGTCGCGGGTTAGCGTTCTGCTCTGAGATGGGCCTCCCCCATCGCGGCTACTCCGTCGGTACCGGCTCAGATCTAGACGCTGACAACGAGGCCGTGATGTCGCCGGACCGCGCCATGCGGCTGTGGGGTGGGGGGGTCAAGTCCGCGCGCAGCTCCTGTCTGTCCAGCAGATCCAACTCGGCTCTCACGCTCACCGACACGGAGCATGACAACAAGTCCGACAGCGACAACGGTCAGTGTGCAAGTTACTGTCTACACACACACACACACACACACACACGCACACACACATACACATACACACACGCACACATACTGTATATATATAGATACTTTTATATACAATTACATTGTGATACATGCTCACATATGGTATATAGCTGTATAGGAAACACACACACACACACACACACACACACACACACACACACACACACACACACAGTATGTTTGTGAGTTTATTGCAAGAACACAGTCTGCACACACACACACATACACACCAAGATGCTTAATGTTACTGATTAAAACATTGTGTTGTTTTTTTAAGTGTGTGTGTGTGTGTGTGTGTGTGTGTGTGTGTGTGTGTGTGTGTGTGCACGTGTTTGCTGATTCAGTTAAAAAAATCCAGGCTAATGAATGATCTTTCTCTCCCTGATGAAAACACACTCTTCATTTATTCCCAACTAAAAATCTTTATTAAAGCATAGCTGGCTAACAGGTGTGTGTGTGTGTGTGTGTGTGTGTGTGTGTGTGTGTGTGTGTGTGTGTGTGTTTAGAGAGAGACAGAGAGTGAGAGAGAGAGAGAGACCTCTGTACAGCCAGACTCTAATCACACTCATTATTTGTTTTTAGATTAATTAAGGCACACACACACACACACACACACACA
>JAAGKR010007342.1:20828-37320 GCA_011419295.1 Clarias macrocephalus | reverse complement strand
TAAAGTTTTCCCAATTTTTCGGACTGACTGACCTTCATTTCTTAAAGTAATGATGCCACTCGTTTTTCTTCACTTAGCTGCTTTTTTCTTGCCATAATACAAATTCAACCTCTTTGAATGAGAAGGGGTGTCCAAACTTTTGGTCTGTACTGTATATGTATAGATATATGTGTAACGGGCAATTTAGCCCGTTGTGAAGGGGTGGGGGGGGGGGGGGTGAATCACTGCTGCCTTGGTAGCAGTGGCGGTTTTAGGCATGGGCAAACTGGGCAGCTGCCCAGGGCGGCATTTTTTCACGACTCCAGGGGGCGGCACTTGGGGGGGGGGGGGGGGGGATTGCGCCGGCGTACCGCTAAACGTTTTCAAAAAATATATATGACTAGTTGATTGTCAATTTCTAAATAAACAACGATGGAGAGAAAAAGGCCAAAGCTGTCAGGTGCCCAATTTAGAAAAAAAGAGAAAAGAAGAGGAGAAACGAGCAAAAGATTAAGGTATGCAACAACGTTCTCTCTGTATGATTACTGTATCATGTCAGTGAAGTTCTAATGATGATTAGTGATATATCGTGAGGTCTGTCTCAACCATGTCTCAAGAACGGCTCACTGGCCTGCTATCATCAGTATCGATCACTCAGTAGGGGACCCAGAGGCGGTCTCGCCCAGGAAGTAAATCAGTGTAGAACCGCCACTGCTTGGTAGTTTGAACAACAAAAGGAGCTTGGTCCCCATTCTCCAATTTTTTTAGTCTCTTTACACACTAATGTGCATATGTGGTTTCTTACCTTATTGTGTTGGAACACTACAGATTGGTAAGGGTAGGCTTCAGGTATGATAGTACTACACGGTGGCTTCTCAAAGTGAAATTGCATATAAGAGTTTAGATTAATATGCTCCTCCCTCTCTAAATCTAATAAAGTAAGTGAGACTCCCCTACAACCCTGACAGCTTTCAACAACAACAAAAAAATAGTACAGCAAGTAAAGGCAAAAGAAATTAAACAGAATTTATTATTTTCTTTTTTTCTATATTATAACTATTATTACCAATTTTATATTAATAATAATATATAAGATAATCAATATAACTATTGTCAATAGTTTTGATGGTTTGTGCAATCAATAAAATAAAATTATTTACATTTGTTCCACCTTGTAAATCCCCAGAATCACCTTCATTACAACAAAACAAAATACTTTTCACATGTCATATGACCTAACTTATCTGACTTCAGATTGAAACAGTTTACAATTCTGTCAATTTGGAAAGATAACAAATTATCACAGTTTCAAATGACCACTTTCGAACAATTACATTGAAAGAATAAAACAACAAACCAAGAAATTAACCAGGTCTACATAGAACAGCCTTTCAAACGGGTTACTCGCAGTTCTGTCGTCCCTGTTTATCAGTTAAATTTTAAAAAATGAAGAGACTGAGAAAAATATCAGTCATCAGAACAAAAAAATTAGGGGGCACTGTCTCGACGTGGGGTGCGTTGAAATTCATTGAAGATCTCCTTAGCTGAAGCGGTTAGCGTCCAAGATTCCACACAACTTTTGCAACTACATCTCACAAACCAGATGTCTCAACAGTAATATAACTGGAGATAAATTCACTGGAGATGTCTCTTGGATGGCAGGGCAAAAAACACAATTTTCAAAAAGGGGTTCTAAGCCTTACATTTCAGCGTCCTATAGGAGGCCGCACTCTCACCCACTCTGAAACAGACGGGGAATCGAATGCACAAGCACAGTCCTACGGGAGTGTTAACTCTCAGTGCAGCTTTTTAATCAGAATCTGAGTGATGCAAAATGCAGCATAAAACTTAACCAGTCTTACAGAAAACAACAAATCATGTGGAATTCGGTCTCTTAGCATACTAGCACGCTAGCTCACCACGCGATTCTAACAGGCTGTACATCACAGGAACAAAACGAAACTTAAAAAACTTGTTCCTCTAGAAAACGCGAGTTACTCTCCACACTTCATTTAATACTGCTGTTGCTTAAGTCTCAATAATCTTTGGTTGAAACAACTTTATCAAGCAAACTTGATGAAAACAGCATGACACACTTCTTTTCGCAACAATCTCATGCAACGCACACACATACCGCACGCTTCTCTCTCGTCTTCCCCCGCGTACTTTCGGGATGCGCCAAAAACAAATCACCCATCGAAATAAAAGTATCCCAAAAATAGACACTTCTACATATCCGTTACATATGGATATGTGTGTGTGCAGTATTCACTGAGTTTTAGTTCATTTTAGTCACGTGTTTCAAAAAGATTTCCATGATACTGAGACGGCAGGAAGCGCAACTTGTTTATTTATATTTTACAACATCACAATGTTTTATTGATATTTTTCAATTAAATTAAATTTTATTTGTATA
This sequence comes from Clarias macrocephalus, assembly GCA_011419295.1. Classification (NCBI taxonomy): domain Eukaryota; kingdom Metazoa; phylum Chordata; class Actinopteri; order Siluriformes; family Clariidae; genus Clarias; species Clarias macrocephalus. The sequence continues at coordinate 34,925 of JAAGKR010007342.1, read as the reverse complement.
GCGCTTTTAACAATTGACATTGTCGCAAAGCAGCTTTACACAATGAAAAGATTTAAGTTTGTATGAAATGTGAATGTGTAGGAATCAAAATGATAAAATTGTCCCTGATGAACGAGCAGAGGGCGACGTTGGCAAGGAAAAACTCCCTGAGATGGTAATAGGAAGAAAACTTCAAAGGAACCAGACTCAACAGGGAACCCATCCTCATTTGGGTGAAAACGGATAGCAGGGATTGATCAGCACTCATACTGTGTAAGACTGGAAGTTCAGTATAACAGGTGATGTGTTTAAATTAAATGGAGTCGAGTTTGTTTCTGGAGGCTCAGGTAGACTGTAGGAGATTCCAGTCCTGAAGCATTGAGCAACTGAAGTCACAGGTCCCCAGAGAACAGCTGTCTGCATCAGTTGAGGACAGGACAGTCTTCATGGTAAAGTGGAACCATCCCCAGTCACCACACGCATCCCAGGCAGACCACACGGGGCATCCATGCAATGAGATCTACAACAAGAAGCAAGACTCCAGGACGGGTTAGACAGGTCCAGAGGGCAGAGGGGTCTGGATCACTGGCAGCTCAGGAGAGACATGTATAGCTCGACAGAGAGACAGGGAGAGGGAAAGGAGAGAGGGAGAGAGAGAGAGAGAGAGAGAGAGAGAGAGCAGAAGAGGAGAGAGCAGAAGAGATAGAGAGATGGCAGTTAGGTCTGGCCACAGTCACACAATGTATACGGTAAATGTATATTTAATGCAGAGTGCAAGCAGGGACTCCGGCAGGACTAACTATAACAGCATAACTAAAAGGGAGAGCCAGAAGGAAACAAAGACATGAGGGCTCCCTGAGATGTAAAGTAACCAATCACCTCCCGTCAACGAGATGACCTTTCTGTTCCATCAAGTTCAACAGTGAAAGACCTCGGTGTGATTATAGATTCCAGCCATTCGTTTGAAGCACATGTAGATAATATTACCAGGATAGCTTTCTTTCACATTAGAAATATTGCCAAGATAAGAAACATATTGTCACTAAATGATGCAGAAAAATTAGTTCATGCTTTTATCACCTCTAGGTTGGACTATTGTAACGCCTTACTGTCTGGTTGTTCAACTAGGTGTATAAACAAGCTTCAGTTAGTACAGAATGCAGCAGCAAGAGTCCTCACTAAAACCAGAAGATACGAGCACATCACCCCTATCTTATCTACACTGCATTGGCTCCCTGTGAAATTTCGTATCGATTTTAAGATACTACTTTTGACATTTAAAGCACTAAATGGTCTCGCGCCACAGTATTTGAGTGAACGATCCGCCACGCCTACTTTGATCAGAGAATGCAGGCTGCCTGTCAGTACCAAGGATATTGTGGCTACTAAGATTGCACCTAAATCAACAATTTATAGGATCATCAAGAACTTCAAGGAAAGAGGTTCAGTTCTTGTTAAGAAGCTTCTGGGCGTCCAAGAAAGTCCAGCAAGCGGCAGGAGCGTGTCCTAAAGAGGATTCAGCTGCGGGATTGGAGTGTCACCAGTGCAGAGCTGCTCAGGAATGGCAGCAGGCAGGTGTGAGCGCATCTGCACACACAGTGAGGCGAAGACTTTTGGAAGATGGCCTGGTGTCAAGAAGGGCAGCAAAGAAGCCACTTCTCTCCAAAAAAAACATCAGGGACAGATTGTTCTTCTGCAAAAGGTGTGGCGAATGGACTGCTGAGGACTGGGGCAAAGTCATATTCTCGGATGAAGCCTCTTTCCGATTGTTTGGGGCATCTGGAAAAAGGCTTGTCCGGAGAAGAAAAGGTGAGCGCTACCATTAGTCCTGTGTCATGCCAACAGTAAAGCATCCTGAGACCATTCATGGGTGGGGTTGCTTCTCATCCATGGGACTGGGATCACTCACAATTTTGCTCAAAAACACAGCCATGAATAAAGAATGGTACCAAAAGACCCTCCAACAGCAACTTCTTCCAACAATCCAACAACAGTTTGGTGAAGAACAAGGCATTTTCCAGCACGATGGAGAACCGTGCCATAAGGAACAAGTGATAACTAAGTGGCTCAGGGACCAAAACGTTGAAATTTTGGGTCCATGGCCTGGAAACTCCCCAGATCTTAATCCAATTGAGAACTTGTGGTCAATCCTCAAGAGGCGGGTGGACAAACAAAAACCCACTAATTCTGACAAACTCCAAGAAGTGATTATGAAAGAATTGGTTGCTATCGGTCAGGATTTAGCCCAGAAGTTGATTGAGAGCAGCCCAATCGAATTGCAGAGGTCCTGAAAAAGAAGCCCAACACTGCAAATACTGACATTTTGCATAAATTTCATGTAATTGTCGATAGAAGCCTTTGAAACGTATGACGTGCATGTAATTATAATTCAGTACATCACAGAAACAACTGAAACAAAGATCTAAAAGCATTTTAGCAATTTGTGAAAACTAATATTTGTGTCATTCTCAAAACTTTTGGCCACGACTGTAGAGTGCAAGCAGGGGTTCCGGCAGGACAAACTATAACAGCATAACTAAAAGGGAGAGCCAGAAGGAAACACAGACATGAGGGCTCCCTGAGATGTAAAGCAACCAATCACCTCACTGTCGACAAACCTGAGTGATCAACAAGAGTGGGGAAGACAGCATCTAAACATACCAGTTCACCAGAATACTTTATGTCCATGAGTCCCCTAGATTTGCTCCTTTACAAAAGGCAAATCTACTTACAAAATGTTTGGTTAAATAAATAGGTTTTTAGCCTAAACTTAAACACTGACACTGTGTCTGAGTCCCGAACATTAATAGGAAGACTATTCTATAGGAAGACTATTCCACTCAGATACTGTGGCGCAAAACCATTTAATGCTTTAGATGTCAAAAGTAGTATTTTAAAATCAATGCCAAATTTCACAGGGGGCCAATGAAGTGAAGTGGGGTAATGTGCTCATATCTTCTGATTCTAATGAGGACTCTTGCTGCTGCATTCTGAACTAATTGAAGCTTGTTTATGCACCTAGTTGAACAACCAGGCAGTAAAGTGTTGCAATAGTCCAACCTAGAGGTGATAAAAGCATGAACTAGTTTTTCTGCATCGTTTAGTGACAATATATTCCTCAACTTGGCAATATTTCTAAGGTGAAAGAAAGCTATCTTGGTGATATTGTCTACATGAGCTTCAAATGAAAGACTAGAATCTATGATCACACCGAGGTCTTTTACTGTTGCACTAGATAGAACAGAAAGGCCATTTAAAGTTACAGTGTGATCTAAAATCTTGCTTCTAGCTGCATGCGGTCCTATGACTAGAACTTCTTTTTTATCAGGATTAAGTAGAAGGAAGTTTGTTAGCATCCAGTCTATGTGTATTCTTTACACATTGCTCAAGTTTAGCAAGCTGGTTTCTCTCATCTGGTTTTGCTGAGACATATAACTGTGTGCCGTCAGCATAACAGTGAAAATTAATATTATGCTTACGGATTATGTTGCCCAAAGGAAGCATGTAAAGGGAAAAAAGGAGTGGGCATAAAACCGAACCCTGTGGGACACCAAACTCCACTAGTGAACATACAGAATAATCACCATTTAAATCTACATACTTATAACAATCAACCAAATAGGATCTGAGCCAGGAGAGAGCTGTTCCCTTAATTCCTAGTACATTTTCTAGTCTATGAAGGAGAATTCTATGATCAATTGTGTCAAAAGCTGCACTGAGGTCGAGTAACACAAGCATAGTTACGCAACCCTGATCAGAGGCCAATAGGAGGTAATTTACTACTTTGACGAGTGCTGTCTCTGTACTGTGATGAGGCCTAAATCCTGACTGATACAGGTAATGTATGTTATTTCTATGTAGATATGAGCATAGCTGCTCTGCAACTATCTTTTCCAGAATCTTAGAGATAAAGGGGAGGTTTGATATCGTCCTGTAAATGGACAGCTGACCAGGGTTGAGGTCAGACTTCTTAATTATCGGTTTAATAACTGCTAATTTAAAAGATTTTGGAACATACCCAATGCTGATGGGATCTAATATACAGGTTGATGAATTTGCAGAAGAGATGAGTGAAATTAATTAATTCCCTTCAAGGGGAGTAAAGTATTCTAGGTTCCGATCTGACATGGTTAGTTTAACATCTGCATCAATTACATTGTCCGGTTTCAAAGCCTCAATTTTATGCCTAATGTTTACAATTTTATTATTTAAGAAGTTCATGAAGTCCTCACTAATGTATGTTGTTGTTGTGGAGATTTCTGCAGTGGTCTTATTTCTGGTTAATTTGGCTATGGTATTACATAAAAATCTAGGATTATTTTTATTTTCTGGAGAGATGTAGTTGATCTAGCTACACTAAGAGCTTTTCTATAGTTCAGGATGCTCCCCTTTCATGCTATTTGAAATACTAATAATTTGGTTTGACGCCATTTACGTTCTAATTTCCGAGTGGTCTGTTTTAAACTGCGCGTCATCATTATACCAGGGAGCGAGTTTCTTATCTGTATTCAATTTCCTTTTAACTGGAGCTACATTATCTAAGGTATAACGAAATGTTGACTATAAATGTTCAGTCGCCTGATCCAGTTCTGTGGAGTCAGATGGTGATCCAGTCAAAGTTGGTAACTCTGGGAGATTATTGATAAAGCTCTGTGTGGTATTTGATGTGAATGTACGTTTAAGGCGGTAGCGCGGTGCTGTGTGTACATTATTACTATGACACGCTTTAATTGAGACAAGATCTAAGATAACTTCAGACAGTGGAATTGTGAATAAATTTATTATACTTAACCCGAAGAATAATATTAAATCTAGAGTGTAACCTGCTTTATGAGTGGGTCCTACTACACATTGATTTACTCCTACCGAGTCTAGTATGGACATAATTGCTGTTCTCACAGGGTCTTCTGGATTCTCAAAATGAATATTAAAATCTCCAGCAATTAACGCTTTCTCTACAGAAATGACTGGGTTTGTGAGGAAATCTGCAAATTCACAGAGAAATTCCGAGTACGACCCTGGGTGTCTGTAAATGATAATTAGCTGGATCGACTTAGCAGACTTAATATTTGTAGCTACACTCTTTATGTTACTATAGAGAACTTCAAATGCATTAAGTTTGTGTCTGTGTTTTTGAACGATAGACAGATTATCGTTGTAAATAACTGCGACGCCTCCTCCTCTACCAGTTAGCCGAGGCTGGTGTATGTAGCTGTATCCAGGAGGACTAGCTTCATTTAAAGCTACATACTCATCCTGTTTAATCCAGGTTTCTGCTAAACAGAGTATATCAAACTCCTGGTCTTTGATAATTTCATTAACAATAACTGCTTTAGATGCGAGGGATCTAATATTTAACAGTCCTAGCTTCAGATCAGAGGTGCCGGCTGCACATTCAGTGTGATCTGAGTTTGTGGTATCTATTTTGATTAAATCATTAAAACAGACTTTCTGTGTCTTTCTAAATTTATGTTTATGTTTAGCTCTGGGAACAGACACAGTCTCAATATGATGAACCCTGAGTGACGACTCTGTGCAGCTAGCAGACGGTTGGTTTAGCCTGTCTGTCTGCTCCCTGGCCTGGGCTCTGGATTGTCACCACTTAACTAGGCCTCTTCTGAGACTATGCGCTATACTGCAAGAAATGAGAGCAGCACCTTCCTAGAGTGGGATGGACCAGCTTTGCCCTCAAAGGTCTTCCAGTTATCTATGAAGCCCACATTATTTTCCGAGCACCACCTGGACATCCAGCGGTTCAGCGACCATAACCTGCTGTAAGCTATGTCGCCACGTCTCATTGGGATGGGGCCAGAGCAAACTACTTCATCGGACATCGCCTTCACTAGTTTAAACACCTCTGTAAAGTTATGCTTGCTATCCTCTGACTGACAATGTATATCGTTAGCTCCAGCATGTACAATTATCTTAGAGAACATATGCTGTCCTAGAGCCCTAAGATTACCTGCTATGTCCGGTGCTCTGGCTCCCGCCATACACCTGACACAGCCGCTGGTGCACCTAAAGGCCTAGCTAATTTCATGTGCCTCAGTATCGAGTCTCCTATAATGAGAGCTCTTTCAGGTTTCTCAGCGGGTGCATCACTGAGGAGAACCTGTTGGACACATGAAGCGCAGAAGAGGTGAGTTCCGGTGGGCTAGCCTTAACGGTAGCTTTGGCTGAACGAGTATGCCGCCGAGTCGTCACCCACTCGCTGTGAGGCTCTACGGCCGGAGTCGGGGGCTGGTTATCTCCGCCTGCGGCACCCAGACTTTACGCTACGGGAATAACGCTGCTCTCGCGCTCTCTAACCCTCCCTAAAGTCTGGATGCGCTACCCTAATGCTAATATCTTCTTCGTCAGGGTGCGAACTAACACACAGCTATCACAAATAAAGTTACCGCTAACGACGGAGGAAGAATGTCTAAACATCCTGCGCTCCACACACTGCAAAAGCTGAATAGTATGCATTATAGTGTACCTGAGTCGGAGTTTAGTCGTTTGGAGCTGGATTCCGTTTAGACGAAGAAACTCGTGGGTTCTCCAAGAAGAGAACACTGTAGAACTTCTGTCTTATCAGGATTAAACAGAAGAAAATTAATTAACATCCAATATCTTATGTCCGGCACATATTTCTCAATTTTTTCTCATCTTTTGCTGCAACGTATAATTATGGGTCATTAGCATAACAATGAAAATTAATACCATGTTTACGAATTATGTTGCCCAGAGGAAGCATGTAAAGGGAAAAAAGCAGTGGGCCTAAAACTGAACCCTGTGGAACACCAAACTCCACTTGAGAACATGAGGAATGATCACCATCTAAATCTACAAACTGATAACGATCAGTCTAATAGGATCTGAGCCACAAGAGGGCCGTTCCCTTAATTCCTACTACTATGATCAATGGTGTTAAAAGCTGCACTGAGGTCCAGTAACATGAGTATAGTGATGCAATCATGATCAGAGGCCAATACGAGGTCATTTACTACTTTAACAACTGTCTCTGTGCTGTGATGAGGCCTAAATCCTGACTGATACAGTTCTTTTATGCTATTTCTATGTAGATATGAACAGCTGCTGTGATACTACCTTTTCCAGAATCTAGAGATAAAGGGAAGGTTTGATATCGGCCTGTCATTGGAAGGTTTCTTGATTAGCGGTTTAATAACTGCTAATTTAAAGGATTTGGGAACATATAAACTGCTGAGTGAACAGTTAATTACTTTTAACAGGGGTTCTGTTACTGCTGGCACTATCTGCTTGAGAAAATGTGTCGGTATAGGATCTAATATACAGGTTGATGATTTTGAAGAAGATATTTCAAGACATCAAATGATGTATTATACTTGTGTATGATTAAAAATGATGGAGCATTTTAAGTTATTTTCATGGTTACCATAAAAAACACAAGTGGTCCCACCGCCAAAACAGCTGACCCCATGATACTGATGCTGGTATGCTGGTAATCCTGTTGATGCTGGTGACCGATTCTCAATTTTAAGTGGTTTTCTATTTATTACTTTTTAAACTATGCATTTATTGCCAGTGCATTTATATAAAAGGTTTGTGTTGTGTTTTCGACAAACAAGCAGATGTAAAATAATGTATTTACATGTTTTTGGTAAATGGATTATTTTTGTCCCTTGTATGTAAATGCAATGATAACGACACTGTCCATGTATTTACATCACACACTATTTTGAGTACCACCTATTAAAATACAAGATAATGAGCTAAAATGGTAACCAATTTTAACTACCAAAACCTTGCTGGTGGCCCAGCATATAAATCATGCTGGCCTATCTGAATTTTTCAGCAGGCATGCTGGTCTTCCATCAGTTATGCTGGTCCACCAGCTAAACCAGCAAGACCAATGCTCGTGGTATTGTTTCATCAGCATGGATATGCTGGTCTTCCTTTAGTTATGCTGGTTCATCAGCTAAACCAGCGTCAGACCAGTACTAACCAATATTAACCAGCATAGATCAGCATATAAATCATGCTGGTCTATGCTAGATTTTTCAGCAGGGCAAACACCCACCCACCCACACATACACACACTCACACTATGCATCTGAAGTTTTCTATTTATTATCAACAAAAAGAGCATGTTTGAGCTTTTGGCCAGGTGCTTTGTGTCTCGTACATCAAAAGAACCAGTCATTAACACAGAAGGGACAACCCGGAAACAGACAGACGATAGGAAACACATTAGCATTTACCATGTAAGAAACTAGGAAGTACAATGAGGGGCTCAGAGTTAATGGGCACAGAGTTCACACAATATCAGAAAATCTTCAATATCTATACCATTAACCTCATCACAAAAAGCCAGTATCTTTAAATGTGCCAATTAGGACATTCATGCAGTCTTCTATGTCTAATTACCTAATATAACTAGCATGTAATAGCTAATTTGTTCAGGTAATGAGATGATAATTCCTCACACTGCAGCCTATAAACATGGTCACCTTGGATTACTATTCAATACATCTATTTTCCAGTCACTGCCACACCCTATACACACCCTACACAGACAATGCCTTGCAAAAGTATTCACCCTCAGCCAAATTCTGTCCTACTCTTGAGTGTACGACAATTTGTGAAAGCATCAATGCCATCTGTTAGTTTGCCGCATGTACCCCTTGCTGCATGAGTGTAAAACATGGGGATACGGCATGTTAATGAAGTGATGAAGTGCTGCTTGTAACAGAGAATCAAAAAGAAACAGTTGGGGGCCTCTGAGTGGCGCAGAGTTAAAGTGCTCACCCTATCATCCAATCAGGGGCATCTGTGAGCTCACGCAAGCAGAAGGAGCAGATAGCGCTGTTCTCAGAGTGTGTTACACTGCCCCCAACGGTGCGTGAGCGAGCAGTTCGAAAAGATGCGGTCAGCTGGCATCACGTGGACTATCACGAAGAAACACCTGATGGTCTTCGGCCCACCCGGCTGAGTGGTAGTAGTAGCCTTAATGTGGAGCCCCCTAGTGACGATTTTATAAATGTATAAAATGTATATATAAATGATTATTTTTATTTGATTAAGTTTTTGCCAAGGATGATGCCTATAACACATTTAATGCAGTGTGTTTTTTCATTTATTTCATGCTGCATGGAAATGTATACATCTGCTCATGATGTGGTGCTGTAAGAGCAAAGTTTAGTTTGTTATTTCCAACACGGTTGGCTGTGTCACTGATTCAAAGCTGCCACTTTACAGTTATCCATATAGTATAAATCACATGCAGAGACAGTACAGTGGAACCTTGGATTACGAGCATAATTCATTCTGGAAGTGTATTTGTATATCAAAACACTTATAAACCAAAGTGAATTTCCCCATAAGAAATAATGAAAACTCTGATTATTCATTCCACAGCCCAAAATAATGAATATATAAAAATGATTATTACAAAATTAGAAAGTAAAAATAAAGCAAATTAACCTGCACTTTACCTTTAAAAAAGTACAAATAAATCCAGACAGATAAGCATTTCCGTTTTTGTGCGCATGTGTTAGAAAGATTAAAGATCTATTTTCTTTCTCGCTCTCAGCCTGCACTGTTTGTTCACACATGTACGCACGCACTAACAGAAACAAGGCTCTACTTCACAGAAGTGATTCCGCTGTGTGTGTGTGGTTGGTTTCTCTCTCTCTCTCTCTCTCTCTCTCAGCCTGCACCTTTTTGTCTGTGTGTGTGTATGTGCGCGCGTCATTAGACACTGTGCACCTCCTTTCTCCTCTCTCCTTCACACACACACACACACACACACACACACATTCTAACTGACACACTGCTTTGTCATGATTCTTTTCAAAGGTAAAGTACAGATTCATTTGTTTTATTTTTACTTTACAGCAGTGATTCCGCTATGTGTGTGTGTGTGTGTGTGTGTGTGTGTGTGTGTGTGTGTGTGTTAGAGAGGTTAAAAATCAATGTCTCTCTCTCTCGCTCGCTCTCTCTCTTTTTGTCTCTCTGTCTTCCTCTGTCTCTCTCTCTGCACATGCGCCGGATGTGAGGGTGCGAGCGGAAAGTTGTTTGGCGTCTTGCCAAGTTTTCTGGTGACTGTTTATTTATTTATTTCATTTATGAATTTATTTTTATTAGTAAATGTTATAGTTTAAATATATAAGTACTATATATATATATATATATATATATATATAAAGTCTATAGTGAGAGAGAGCGGGCGGGGCACCATGGCCTCTGAGGCCGGTGTGGAGACTTTGTCTCTTCGGCATGGCATCAGGTGCGCCCCGGAAGACGATTCTGGACGCTTTGTGTGAGGTGGGGGATCAGATTGGGTGTGAGAACATCTACTTTGCCTCCCGGATGAACACGGCCATGGTGGTGTTGGTGAACAGAGTCGACCTCGCGAGTGCACTGACGCGGAGCGGAATCTGTGTGAGAGGTTAAAGTCACCCCTCTGTCTGCCCCGCGGCGCGCGTGCTCATATCCAACGTGCCTCCGTTCATAAAGGACAAGGCGATATTGAAGGAGCTGCCCGTTTCGGGAAGTTGGTCGGCCCCATGAGAGCGACACCGCTCGCGTTTAAAAGCTCTAACATGCGGCACATCCTGTCTTTCCGCCGGCAAGTGCTTATGATTTTAAATAATCAAGATCAGACTTTAAATGCCTCGCCGACACCCAGAGCGGTGAAAGACCTGAACTACATCAGGTCCACTGTACACACCAGCACCACTGTACACAGCGCGAGCGCAAAACCTGATGCCGGTACATTGTTCAGTGCTGACAGTGACCACGCCCCCAACATGTGTACCGAAACACAGCAGTCACAGACCAGCGGACCGCCACAGACACCCAAAGACACCACAACAAAATCGAGGAGAAAACGGGAGGAGACGTGCGGAATAGAAATGAAAACGAAAAGGAAAACCCGCAGTCAGTCAGTGGGTCTTTAAAAAAAATGTAAATACTGTGTGTGCGTCTGTGTGAATATGTACTGCATGCATGTTGATTTCGTCTGCCTGTGTGTGCATGTATGTGTACATACAGTACATACGTATGTGTTTGTGTATATGTGTGTAAAATTCCAATTACTTGAATAAAATAAGTTTTGCTATATAAACATAGCTTAACATAGTGTCTAATGACGCACACACACACACACACACAAAAAGCAGGCTGATACAGAGAAAGAAAACGGATCTTTAACCTCTCTAATGAGACTTGCTTTTGTTTGCCCGCACACACGTGTGTTATAATAAACAGTACACACGCGCTGTACACACACATACAAACACAAAATGTTTTAACGTGCACATGCGTGATCAGTGTTCTAGTAAACAGTACACGTGTGCACGGATGTTGATTATACCAGTGAGAGACGAGCGCTAAAACCCAGCAGGGGAGACGATTACCCACAATTCCGCAGCGCAAGAGAGAGAGAAACCATTGACTCAGTTGTGATCACGTGATGCTCGGCATCAAAACAAGAAGCGCATGCATAATACATAATACTTAGTATTTTTTTCTAAACCAAAACTCGCTCTTTTTTTAAGTCAAAATTTATAAAAAATATTTATTTTTGCTTGTCTCGCCTTCAAACCGTTACTCACAATCCGAGTGTAACTGAAATGTTTTTTAATTATCCAGTTACATACTGCATGTGATTGGTTAAAAAAAAAAAGTATTTAATTTTTGTCTAAACATATATTTTATGAGCTCTGTGTCACCCAGTGTTACTAAAACATCTCTCCTCCATGCGCATTTCTGCCTGAACACCATTTCCTTACTACTCCTAACCAGTTAGGACAACTCCGGAGTTTTCCTACATTCTTGTGGCGATAGGAGTGGTTTCTTATTTCAAGAATCTTGCTCTTACTCCTGCTCCTGAAAGTAGGACCAGAATTGCATCACTCTGAGGTTTTTTGGCTACTATTTCTGATTTCCTATTCTGAGATACAGGCCCTAACCTCACTTTCTCTCAGGTACGGTTTGGACTCAGCGTATTTTGACTCTGCTGTATGAGGAGGAGTTTCCAGAGGCTGTGGATCAGACAACATTTGACCGTATGCCATGGCTGGAGTTGCCCCAAAAGGGGAAGGACTATGCCACTCGCCGCTCCCCCCGCCTCTTCTGCTCTCACCTCACAGAGCACCTCATGCCCCGCGGCCTAGAAGGCAAAGGAAAGGTGGGAATCACACACTCTATCAAACCTTCATCATTAGCCATAATATATACACTATATGGACAACAGTATTTGGCAATATTTGAGGATGACCCTTATCTATTCTAGCGTAACAAAAAAGGACTATAACAGTAAATGACTAGAATGTGAAGGACTATAAAGTCTGGTGCGGAAAAACCTGACAAGCCCTGACCTCTACCCCATGGAGCACCTTTGGGATGAACTGGAACGGAGATTGCGAGTCGGGCCTTCTCATCCAACATTAGTGACCGACCTCATAAATGCTCTACAATTGGGTTCCCACAGATAAACTCCAAACTCCAACTCATCTTGTGGCCTTCGAAGAAGTGTGGAAGCTGTTATAGCTACAAAAGGGAGACCAACTTCATATTAAAGTGGATGTATTTGGATACAATGTCACTGCAGGTGTGATCAAATACTCTTGTCCATATAGTGCATGTCCAGTCGCCAGCGCTAATATTAGCTAGCAGCTGACTGGTGTCATGAACTATAAATATAAATAGCAGTTTGTTCTGGGAAACTGGGTTAAGCATTAATTGTTATGTCATGTGGGCAGTACTTTTGTTTGTTTTTCTTTTAGGTCACCTTTTTGTTTATATTATGTATGTAATCTTAGTTGTAGAGAAAGGCTCTAGTTTCTGTATATTTAAGTTCATGCTGTTTTGTGACATGGAGCTGGTTTTGTTAGGTTGACTCGTGTACTGATCTGTGTGTCTCCAGTGTTTGCTTTCCTCTTGTTTAGTTCTCTGCATGTTTAGGTACTTGTTTGTGTAGTTGTGTGTAACCACATGAGTGTTTAGCTGCCAGTAGGCTTTAGCTGCTAGCAGGGTTAGCCCCTAGTAGGCTTAGCCTCCAGTAGGTTAGCCACTAGCGGGATTGAGTGCTAGTGCTTTTGGCCTCTAGTAGGTTTAGCCGCTAGTTTGTGCCTAGCCTTTTGTGTCGTGGTTTCAGTGGTAGGTCAGTGGTAGCCACTAACACTCTTTGGTACTAACCAGGTTAGGTCAGCATCCATTCCCACAATAACCAGATTGGATACTAACACAAGTAACCACTAACCTGTTCTGTCTCTACGGCTGTCTTGTCTCTAGTCCATCTCCCGTTCGTGTCTTTGGTTAGATCCAGCTCCATGTCTCCTGTTCCGGCTCTCAACCTGTGTTTGCCTAAAGAGCCCTGTGTAGCTCTTAACCTTGGTGTAGCTCTTGGTCTTGGGTTATAGTTTGTTGTTTAGGTTTCTTTGTTTGGTTAGTTCATGTGTTTGTTCTATGTTTTGTTTTAGTATGTTTTGTGTAAATAAAGGACTATTTATGTTTATAAACCCCTCTGCGCCTATGCCTGCCCTTCTTAGGCCCACGGCAACACCACCAGCCAAACTACCTGGAGTAAGACCACCTAGTTCATGACACCAGTCAGCTGCTAGCTAATATTAGCGCTGGCGACTGGACATGCACTATATGGACAAGAGTATTTGATCACACTTGTAGTGACATTGTATCCAAATACATCCACTTTAATATGAAGTTGGTCTCCCTTTTGTAGCTCTCGTCACCTGACCGCGGTGCATTCTGGGAAACTGAGTCTGCAAACAAAACTACACAAACAAACTTAGAGGGCAAACAGTGTCCTCTAGTGGAGGACCCTCACAACCGGGAGTTCATGATTGTGTCACCGACATAAGAGTTATACTGCTTTGTGCTCTACTGTAATAAATGCTAGTTTTTATTTGTTATACATGTTAGAGTTTTTGTTTTATTCCAGATCATCTATGTGATGAGGAACCCCAAAGACATCATGGTGTCCTACTTCCACTTCACTCACTACATGAAAGTTTTAGAGTGTTCAGAGACGTATAATGAGGCCATGGAGAAATTCTTCAGTGGGCGGAGTCAGTACTCATACTTAACTCAAACACACATGTACTGTATATAAAGTCTGTGACTCAGCATATA